>APFE030005513.1:30702-101905 GCA_000404065.3 Pinus taeda
GTGAACTGTCATGAATGAATCCAACACTCTGAAACTGAATGGGTTTTGAGTAGTCTGGGATATGAAAGGACAAGTCCTTGTCATAACCAAGACCAGTTCTGTGCTTGTTGTGGACAAGCTGTTCCCAAGGTCTGATGATGGGCTTGGTAAGTGCAGACTGAGTTTCTGCATCTGCATGTAACCTTGCTGCTTTATGGGAGTCTGTTTCAATCTTCTGAACAAAAACAGGTCAGTTTCAATCTTCTGAACAAAAACAGGTTCAGAATGATGACTCCTCTGTTTTAATTCTTCTTGCTGTAGCTTCGTCTCAAGCTGCAAAAACTCAATATTCTCATGTGCATTTTGGAGACAAATTTTGATATTAGAAATAGAGGTTTTGTTGATCTTAACCATCTCATCAACAGTGGAAAGTATTAAATTATTCAGTAGTTTCAATACATCTATTCTATCCATTTCAGACCAATATAATCAGAGAAGTGATGTTATCTTCAGCTACAAATTGACCTATAAAATGATAAATAATTGCAACTATTAGATGAGTAGCAGGATACCAGACAGCACAGTATCAATTCAATGTAGCAAATGACTCGCTGCTTTAATGTACTTGAATACAATTTAGATGCAGATCACCTATGGATATAATGAGTATTTCAGCCTCCAATTTGACTCCTTGATTAATTTGGCATAGGCAATATATTTGGAACACAAACTCGCCCTTGACACCTTGATATTTCAGCGCACAATTAAATCTGGTGTAATTTCTCCACAAAGATCTCAAATTTTGAAGACTGGGGAATAAACCTATGGTTTAAAGCAAAACCAGACTGATATTCTCAAAGCAATTTCAAAAGTCTACCAATGAATCAATGGATTCAGGTGGTAGTCTAAAGCATTGACATATCCTTCAAAACCTACCAACCATCAGAAAAATCAGATCTTGCTGGCTAGAACACGCTCACGTTTCTCCACAAAACTTGATGGAAACCAACCAACCTTCGTTGGTCCTCCCTCCTCAGCCCCATTTTGGTATTATTTGCTTTTGAAAGCATCTATTACATGTTCAAGACATAGAAGGAAATTTAATTGCAGGGATCCAGATCGAGATTCAGATATATCCACACAGAGACATAAAAAAAATTATAGTTCTTGTCGGCCTGTTATCCATATCTAGCAGGAAAATCCATTGTAATGGAGTCATTGAGAAAGCAAGCCACCAAGTTGAGAGAGCAGGTCGCCAAGCAGCAGCATGCGGTCTTCAAGCAGTGTGGTGGCAGTGGATATAGAGGTTCTGATATAGTAATTACAAATGAGGCAGAGTTTCAACGGCATCAGAAACTTGAGAGGCTTTATATGTCTACCAGGGCAGGCAAGCATTTTCAAAGGGATATTGTGCAAGGTGTGGAAGGGCTCATAGTTGTGGGTTCCAAACAGCTTGAAATTGGAACTAAATTGTCAGAGGATTGCCGGAAGTATGGACTTGAAAACCCTTGTACAAGTGGTGAGACTCTAGCAAAAGCTGCATCATATTATGGATCAGCCCGTGCTCGTATGGAAAAGGAACGGGAAACCTTACACAGATCACTTGGCACACAGATTGCAGAACCATTAAGGGCAATGGTTATGGGAGCTCCCTTGGAGGATGCTCGACATCTTGCTCAACGTTATGAACGAATGCGACAAGAAGCAGAGGCACAGATGGCTGAAGTTTCAAGGCGCCAACTGAAAGCCAGAGAAACTACAGGTAATCCAGACAATGCAATGAAGTTGCAAGCAACTGAAACAAAGTTGGAAGAATTGAAGGCAAATATGGCAGTTTTGGGAAAGGAAGCCGCAGTTGCAATGGCAGCTGTGGAAGCACAACAACAAAGGTTGACTCTTCAACGACTTATTGCCATGGTTGAAGCAGAACGCACATACCATCAAAGAGTAATGAAAGTTCTCGATGAGGTTCATGGAGAGATGGTTTTCGACCGACAACGTATGGACAGATATGCAGTGCTGCAGAGGCAGGTTATTTTAGAACAGAAGGGAATAAAGAAGAGGCAGAGGTCAGGTAACGCAGAACTGACATATATATAGAGACCACAAAACAAGTGGCTCAAATTGGAGCAAGTCCAGCAATCGCCTGCTCTGATACCATGTTAGACACACATGGGAGCAAGAACAATAGGAAAGATAAATCATGTGAGTTCATTTTTTATTAACAGGAGATATACATTTATAGTACATTGTTGTAACTGTTGGGATTCACATCCCAAGGTCTCTTGGACTCCTTTTGTCCATTCGGCTTCCACACTAACCCATTGAGGATTAGGTGTCCAAAATAGAAAATATAAAGCTTTTTTCATGAAAATAATAGCACCATACTGAATTCTATGGATGACTTTATCTATATATATATCAAGTCATTCTCTATACTATAGATAATATTATTATTTTCAGGAACCATTGCAGAGTTTGTAAAATCTTTCCATTTACTTCATTCGTTTACTTTAAGGCTCCTGCTAAAAATCCACGTAAAGACATTTCTAAAAAATTAAAAAAATGGGTCATACTGATTCTTTTTTTTACTCTGCTACATGTCCCAAGACTTCGGCCCTTATAGTCCCTATTCTCCGGGATCTTGAAGATTTCTTTTCAGGTATCTATAACCGTAACCCCATTATGCTTTTTTGGGGGTCTCCTTTCTACTAAAACATGAAGAACAAAGAATCTGTCACTTTCAATTAGAGTAAGCTCTTCGGTTATATAACATGTTTATGCAAAAATGAGAATCCCAAGTTTGAAGATTGAATTAAAATGAATTTACTCACCTTCATTGAAAACAGAAACAAACAAGGAAAATGCAGTAGAAAGAACCAAACCTTGTAGAAACATTGAATCAGGAGTATAAATATTCATCGACATAAATAATATCATAGTATATAATACCAACTGATCTCTGTAACAAGAAAGCAATGGTGTGATTTCTACAAGATGGTATTTAAACCTGAACCTTGCCTTATTGGCCTAGGGGAAAATCTGAAAACACATTCTTTTAGGAACATGTTAAATCACTTGCCAATAATACGGGAATTCTGTAAGAAAAAAGAGACTGCAGTGGCTACTTAAAGAGTCACATTTCCAGACAAATAACTCATTGCATAGCCTGCATAAACACAGCATTTTAACCTCGGCAAAGCAATGCTGGGACTTCTTCAAAATGACATTTTAAAATGAATCTTCTTTGCTCGCTTAGGAGAAGATTTGAAAATCCATTCTTCTAGAGCATGTTAGATCAGTCGCTAACAATAAGAGAAAACAAGACTGCACTGCCTACTTAAAGAGTCAAATTCCCTCCCAAATGACTCATGGTATAACCTGCATAAACAGAGCATTTTGACCACAGCAACTCAATTATGTCAGATATGAAAGTAGACCTTCGTTTAAAGACGATTTTACTTAAGGGGTTCGTAATTTTTTGGATGTCTCTAGATCACTGTCTTATTTTTTGGAATAAAGTGATCAAATCGCTCCACTAAAACAGATCACTTATTTTAATTTATTTTGCCAATTGAAATATTTCTTACCTCAATACCATGTTGAATATCAACTCGCCCTGAAATATTATTGTTGTTTGCAGTGTGAACAAATAAAGCCAACAGAGCCTGCTTGGAGTTCCTCAGCAAGGCCATCATGGCTAAACTCTGAATTACACCAAACACAGGAAAACACCTGAGTATTCTCAATCTTGGATAAGACACTCTCCCACTCAAATTGACCAGGAGGATCAATTTCCTGCTGCAAAACACCTGCATCTAAGCCTAAGTCTATTTGTGCATCAATCACACTGTCTGTATCCTGGTCCGTTTGAAATGCAAATTTTGGTGAATGTGTGTACTCCATTTGGAACTCTTCAAAGCCTTTCAAATTATCAAGCTTCTGAGTTTCAGAATTAAAATCAATCTCATCCTGAAACAAGAAAATAACAATGCTCTATATCTCAGCATTTGTAAAATACAGAAAATGTTAATGAGACCAAAAATTTCACTAAAACACAATACCTTTGTTGATATGTCTAATGTACTGAGGATCCCCTCATCATGCGAAGATGTAAAGTCGTTTTCTCCTGAAGGTGATGATGAATCCGGCATTGCTTCTGAAGCCGTATTTCCATTTTGCTCCTGCTGATCACAGGGTTTAGTAACTGAGGTTGCCATAGTAGAATCAACATTGGCATCATATTTTTCCAAAGCCATATTTCCATTTTGCTCCTGCTCATCACAGGGTTTAGTATCTGAGTTTGCCATGGTAGAATCAACATTGGCATCATCTATAAACTTGTTACCAAAAGTTTCAGGAGGATCAATGTCTGCTTTGCCTGCACTTGAGATTTCACCCAGTGGATCATGAAGCCTTTTTGCATTTCTCACATGAACACCAACATGGCCAGTGTAACGATTCCTCTCATTGAAAACTTTATGGCATATTTGACATTCATATTTACCATTTCTTATAATTACACCATCCACAATTGACTTAGTAGTGCTTGTTTTCTTCACCTTCTGGGTGTGCTGATCAGTCAAATGTGCCACGAAATTACTTCTGTTACTGAAGTCTGATGTATTTGAAGCAGTAACGCAATTATCCTTTCTTGAATTATCTTCAACCTTACCCACTGTCATAGTTGAAGATGTTTGCTGCTGTTCATTATTAAGTAAGGCAATGTCATTCAAATGGGTAGTCTGCTGTTTAAAGCATTCTCCACTGTCGTCGACTGGGCTTGTTGAGTTGCTAGATGGTTCTTGAACAAGTCCAACACCAGGGCAATGCATACTGCTTGAAAGCATATATGCAGAAACCTCACGACATGAAGCAAATTGCTGGCCCTCTGGGCTGAAGTAAGAAAACATTTGAAAATGTAAATGTAGGGGAGAACAAACCTACAAACTAATGCTAGGTGCTAGACATATTTCATGAAAAGTTTTAACTATAACCAATCAGCAATAGTTTAAAATTGTACATCTATTAAAATTTTCCTAAGGTGAGACAAACAACTACAAACCAGCAACAAGAAAAAAGAATAAGAACCAGAAAACACAAAAAAAACTACACTTTGTTCATGAAGGAAAATAATAAACTCAATTTTAAAAGATGGACATTCTCTGTATCATTTGCTTCCTTTCTTTGATTTCTGAATGCGACTAATACTATCACCTGCATAACTAGCACCATGGCCAACAACAGTATCCATATTTTGGCAGAAGCCAGCCCCGACTGGAGCAACCTTCATAATAAAGTGGGTATTTTCAATATATTTTAACCCCAAGATGCAGAAAACTCCTCATGATTATATCCTAAGATCATTCTCTTCAATTTGTAGTGTTACAAATATAATTTCAGGGATATTGCTGACGGTCCAGAAATAAACTTATCAGGAGTATTGAAATATATTGACTAGCATAAAGTTGAACCTGAGAAACTCGGAAATTTTTTGGGAGAAAATAGAGATATTCGCAACACTGAACTTTTGAGATCTCGGTAAATTTTGCAGAACTAATCATTTATTTTAGAATATATAACCCAATCTACAAAGCTAATTTTGGACATTGCACGATGTAATGCTATATGGGGTTTAATATATAAATGAGTGTTCTATTAATTCGTAGATCATTTATCATTTTGATTTTCTCAAGAATTTACTTTTTTAAAACGTCTGCTATTTTTTATTATTTTTAATTAATTTGTCATAAAAAATTATTTGGGATCATGTTTCCATTCCATCCCTTTTTCAGAAACTGTACTCATCTCCAATTTTTCTGCAACATAGGTTTTATGGTGCATGTTCTGTTGGGATATTCACTAACACTGAGATGGGGGGTGAACTGGTATTAGGCACTTTTCAATAATTTTATCATATAATGTAAATATTAACAGTTAGCAACACCATTCAACAATGTATAAAAACATAGACAGCACACATGGAATTTTAGGTGGAAACACTAGAGAAAAACCACCGAACACTTTATAATATGTCTTAAAGATTACATCAACACGTAGCATCAACTTCCAAGAATCTCCAACAACAACTAGAAGGAGGCTCCAACTCTCTGATTTATCAACTCCAACTAAAAAGATATGCCAACACCTTGGTTTTATCAGCTCCGACAGAAAGGATGCTCCAACACCCTGCAAGCTCCAACTTGCCCTAGCACCACATTGCCACCCTGAAGTGTTCTCAGGCCCCAACCTGAAGGAGACTTCAATCTCCGCCTTGCACCACCCTGCCACCCTACTTAGCAAGCCACCACTTGCCCTGAAGGCTCTGACCTTCAATTCACCACAGTGGACCACATTTCATATATTTTCAAACTAGATCCACCTCTGCTCAATATCAACATAAACAATCATCAAATCAGCCTGCTGACTCTGTCAAGCTGTAATACTAACACAAGGTCATCAGCAGCAATAATAGCTTTCTTTTCTCACCAAAAGGATCAAACCCGATTAACATTCAACACCTTCTGCTCAACAAACAGATCTACTACTGCTTAACATGTATATCCAATGGAAAATCCTAGCAGTAGTAAGTACTACCCTCCGGATATCACAAGTAGCAATAGTCCTAAATGATCAAAGAGTCATTTAAAACAATGTTCAACATGATAGCAAGCCCTCAGCTCCAAACTCTAGCCCTATAAATTCTGCTATGATAAGGACTTTTCAACCAAAACCAAAAGCAGCATCTCAAGCTCTGGCAGTCTGTTCATCAATACATCGCACTAGTAGTGTACATACACCCACTCAAGTAACTAGTGCCAATAACGACAATAAAATGCTCATCATAATACATGGGAGCTATATTATATATGAATGGAAACAATATATTAGCAACCCTATACCAACAACAACACACAAACTTGAAACAGTAAATACAATGTGGGTTCTGATCTCAGACTCTGACTTCTACAACGCATTACATTATATATTCCAAGGGCTAATCTCCACGTTGAACCAATCACGATTATTAGATCCCCTTCTGCCTACGTGTCCATGCAACAACCAATCATTGAAGTGTGTGGCCCTACGCACGACTTGGTCAAAGTTTTCAACGTGTCAATCAACAATCGGTGCCCAGAACCAGAATGTCGTAACAACCAAAATTTTAAACCGAATCATGAAGCTAGAAAACAAAGCAATCTTTAGCATTATAACTCTTCTACCTTTCAACTAAAACCACACCCGACAACAATTTGTGCAATGACATCATCCAATCTTCATACATGGTGTGGCCATACAACTACCAGTCTTAACACTCCACTGGGTTCCGATCACAGTGCATTAGGTTCCAACTATACATCACAGTGAACCTTGACAACACTCCGTTGGGTTCCGATCGCAAGCAGATTCATACTCAGCCAATGCAAAGGTGTGTCCAGTCGACCTTAAAGAATACATTGTCTCTGCAACGACACTAACATTAAACTCACACAACTGTATTCATTGATCGCTTAGAATTTATGCAATTCAATCACTCTACACTCCACTATAGACCATGCATTGTCAACGGACTAGAACATAGATAGACCTTACAGAAGCGCACTACAAACATTCGCATCAACACAAGCAACCACCCTCAATCATAGAGTATCTTGTTTGTTACTGCAATGTATATGGACAAATATAAGAGCTTGATCAGAACTTAGAAGCCTTCACCGAAATACAAAGATTCTTCTTATTTCTGTGACGGTAAAACTCGCAGGGATCAGAAAAAACACCCGTTGTTGAGCATACTGTGCCTTATCAAAAAGTGATTGCCCTGAACATAATTCTCATACTGCTCGTGAGCTACTTAAAATGGGTTCAAAATGCAATGCCACATTTTACACACATCAACTTGGGATGAGAGCATATATAATTGAGGTAAGTGAATGAGTCGATTGTGAGGACCCAATTCCTTTCTTGTACCGAACAAGAAACAAAAACCAACAAAACATGCGATTGCTCACACACCCGAATGATACCCAGTCTTACAGTGAGCCACCAACAAAATAAAACCTCACATTGGAAACACTAAAGGGGGGGTGAATCAGTATTTCTTTGCAATTGTTAAGTTATGCTAGTTAAGATTTTTATCACAAATTAAACCATGACACAAAAATATGAATAAGAGCAAACTAATTTTATTAATAAGATGACGAAGACTCCAATCCACCTTTACAACAATTCAAGCTCCAACCTGTACAACCAATATTGATTTGGGGTAGCATCGGATGTGCTCTAAGCTTCAAATTTTGCGGGGAGGCTTGGGCACAAGTATTCCAAAAAACCCAGAAAGTGCTTTGGGAAATTCCACCCAAAAGTGATTTTATTAAAATAATTAATATTTTTAATGGGGTTCCTACACCTAAACTTAGGAAAATTAAAATATTAATGGGTATTAATCTAATCAGGGGTGAAACTTCTAGAAAAAACCATGGATCAAGCCAAAATGATTTGAGCCTTTGCTTAAGATGTAATCTAGGTCGTTGGTTGCCCAAAAAGAAGATATAAGAAGGGGTTTGAAGGTCATTTGGAAAACACACCAGGCAGATACTCAGTTGCCCAAGAAAATCGACTTTCTCACTGGTCGAAGTTTGGCAAGAGAAAATCGATTCAAAGGGAGAGTTGCATGTGGAGGAGAGACAGAGAGGGTTCAGCATCAGTCAGGGAGATAGGGACGAAGAAGCAAAGCAGTGGAAGGAACAACAATGGGCAAATTGATGCTGGCAGAGGCAGCACTGACCTGAGTGACGCAGGCATTGCACAGGCCAGTCCAGAGGCCAGAGAAAGTGACGTTGGGCAAGCCAGAGAGACGTAGATGGTGGAGGAACCTCTCTCTCGGGTCAAATACTTGTTCAAGAACATCTATAAATATTTCTCAGAAAGCCTTGTTCTATACTGCTGGGTGTAATTTGTACATGTTGATTTTTGCTAAAGAATAATAAAACCCTCATTTGCTGCACTGGTTTTCCCGCACTGGGTTTTTCCAGGGACAATTGTCCAAAAATCACTATATCATTGTGTGTGTATATGTATCAGCATTTTATATAAATTTACTTTCTGCAATGTTTTAATTGTGAAGACTGCAATAGAATATGTTTCGATATTTGTCCTAAAAATACAGTAGATAACTTATTTCTGAAGTAATAAGTAGAAGAAATCACATTAATCACTGCAGTAGGATTTCTATTTTAGAAATTTTCACATGGTATCAAAGCTATAGGGAAGAAGAAGAGAGAAGTAGGAGGATCTAGCGCTGAGAAAAGAAGGGAATTCGAAATTCCTGCAAAGGCAGAAATTCGAATCTCCCAAAGGATTGTGCAGTTAAGGAGATTGGGTTTCGTGGGAAAACTCTCTCTAGGTGTAATTTGTACATGTTGATTTTTGCTAAAGAATAATAAAACCCTCATCCACTGCACTGGTTTTCCCACATTGGGTTTTCCAGGGACAATTGTCCAAAAATCACTATATCATTGTGTGTGTATATGTGTCAGCATTCTACGTACATTTACTTTCTGCAATGTTTTAATTGTGAAGACTGCAGTAGAATATGTTTCGATATTTGTCATAAGAATACAGTAGATAACTTATTTCTGAAGTAATAAGTAGAAGAAATCATATTAATCACCACAGTAGGATTTCTATTTTAGATATTTTCAGATGGTATCAAAGCTATAGGGAAGAAGAAGACAGAAGTAGGAGATACAGCACTAAGAAAAGAAGGGAATTCGAAATTCCTGCAAAGGCATAAATTCAAATCTCCCAAAGGATTGCGCAGTTAAGGAGATTGGGTTTCATGGGAAAACTCTCTTTGAGTGAGCCGACCGAGAGGTAAGTCTTTTCCAATTGAAATTTATCAGTGGTAGCGCAGCAAACGATTCAGCAAGGAGTATTATTTCAGGTGGGACATAGTTTTTCCTACAGCAGTTACTGGGATATGTTAGCATCAGAAATTGGGACAATATGGATACTCAAAGTTGTTGGTCAATAATTGTCATCGATGGAAAATATGCCAGTTGAACTCTCCTATTGATTAGTACACGATCACTGCACTAGTACATGAATCCTGTGACAGAGATGCTGTCCAAAAGAAGCTATCATTCTGCACTAAATAATTCAAAGACAGTCACAAAGAAAAATATTTTGTTTTCCACCTTAGAGGCATCCTTCCACAATGATTCTTATACCATCTGAAAGAGGATTTTTTCCTATTTCTAACAAGCCCTTATTTGCCTCCAAACTCCCGGTGGTTAGTGAAAACTTGAGTTTTTAAGTTGGAAGATATATATTCACTTATGACCAGACCTTACTTTGGCATACTTATGTCAGCCTATTCCAGAGACGTGTTTATTCATCTTCCTAGAAAAAAACTATATATACACATTTCAGTTTTCACTTATCGATCATCAAATACAGAAAAGAGGAATTAAAGTTCACAACTCGTGAACTTGAAGAAAAGGAGCATTGAACTTAAGGAGTAAAGGCTACGATTGGATAGTTCTGGGTTATAAAACAGAGATTGACACCTCCAGGAGCCTGTATAGATTTCAGATCCATTGTAAACAGTTTCAGATCTGTTTCACTGTGTTTTTACTTCGGCTACCACACAGTAATATACCTCGAATTAACAGTTAAAACACTTTCTTATCCCTTGTCTCGCTGTTGTTGCAGAGGACTGTGTCTCAGTGCTGTTGCAGAAGACCTGTGCCTCGGTGCTGTTGCAAAAGACTTGTGTCTCAGTACTGTTGGTAAGATTGAAGCTCGAATTGATTATTGAAGACTAGGATCTGTCCCTACTTCTGTTTCAGACCTGAGGCTTTAAAACTCAGACATGTGGCTCTACTGTTTCGGATTTGTGCAGTAGCATTGGAGCAGTGTGATAATTTGGCACAGGAATATTGATATGGTGAAGAAATCCTTTTATTAGATCAGTGTGACACAAAAATATTTGGCGCAGTAATATTGGTGCAGTGTGGTGTATAAATCCTTGTGTAGAAGTATTGGAACAGTTTGAACAGTGGTCTGGAGCAGTGTGGTGCAAGGACATTTGTACAGAAGAATTGTCACAATCTAGTGCTGAAGTCTTGGTGCAGCAGTGGTCCAGTAGTCTTGAGATAATCTGGTGTTGAAATATTGGTGCAGTGCAGAAGTCATGGTGCAAACTTTGGTGCAGTATTGATAAAGAAGTGGAGATGGTGCGGCATGGTGCAGATTGGTGAAATGAAGCATTCTTGAACTAACAGCTTCAGTAAAGCAGCAAGGAAGGATTGGTGTCCTTTGGGTAGGTGCCCATAAACACAAGGTTGGTGCCTTGGAGAAGATAGGGTCGAAGCCCTAGAGGTCTGAGCCTCATTAAATCCAAGTTGGCGCTTGGCAACAGGTTGGTGCATAAATTTTAAAGGGTTGGAAGTTGGAACCCTCACATCTTATTGTACTCTTTCATTTGATAAAAGAATTTTTTATCCTCCTTGTCTCTACAATAAGATCATTCATTTCTCTGATTTTAATTGTGTAGAATCTAGCTAGACATAATAACAATTGCAAAGAAATATTGATGCACCCCCCTCTCAGTATTTCCAACAAAAGTGTCTCAGATTTATCTACCAGATTAGATGAAGAATTCACATGCCTAGCTAATTCAGCATCAGCGAATGTTTGGTACATTGATAGCGAGGCTTCAACTCATATGACTAGAGTACAAGAACATTTCTCGAGCTATCAAGAAGAACAAATGGACTTCCAAATAACTATTGGAATAGAACGAAATGTACTCCAGTAGGGAGAGGCACCATAGCTTTTCAAACGAAAGCAGGGACCAACATCCGAGCCACCAATGTTTTGCATGTACCAGGATTAGGAATGAATCTAATTTCAGTGTCCCAGTTACAAGACAAGGGATATGATGTATACCTCATCGGGAAGAGAGTATATGTTAAGCATCCAGGCTGGAAGAAGAAAAAGCAAATTGGGGTTCAAAGCAACAAGTTGTATAGATTGCAACTCGAATCACCAATGGCATTGATAGGCAGCTAATGGTGAGGGGGAGCAAAATGAATTATGGCACAGGCGAATGGGGCACTTACACTATGGAGCACTAAGGATGCTCAGAGAGACTATTACAGGGGTACTAGTCCTAAGTAGTGAACATGATGACTTGTGCAGAGGATGTGTGCTAGGAAAGTACACTAAAGCATCTTTTTCCATAAGTAACAATAGAGCAAAGGATGTATTAGGACTAATACACTCAAATACCTACGGTCCTATGTCCACAAGTGCTCTTAGTGGTGGCGAATACTTCGCCACTTTTATCAATGATCACTCCAGAAAAACCTAGATCTATTTCTTAAAGACCAAGGATGAGGTCTTTGATCGTTTTCGAGACTTTAATCCTCTGGTTCAAAATATGACAAGGAAAAAGATAAAGGTAGTGTGCTCAGGTGGAGAATATACAGACAAAGATTTCACAGATTTCTGCGCAAAGGAGGGAATCAAAAGAAAGTGGACAGCTCCATATAATCCAAAGCAGAATGGAAGAACCAAACTATTGTTGGGGCAGCCAAAGCCATGTTGTATGATCAGGATCTGCCTAAGTATCTATGGGCAGAAGCTTGCAACAGGACAATATATATTCAGAATAGAACTCCTCATAGAGCATTGGGGAAGAGAACGCCTGAAGGAGTATTCTCAGGGAAGAAGCCGAAAGGCATTCATCTCAGAATATTCGAAAGTGTGGCTTATTGTCACATTCCAAACGAGAAGCGCAACAAACTGGATCCGACTGCAAAGAAAGGGTATCTCGTAGGATATAGCGAGACCTCAAAGGCATATAGAATCTACATTCCAGGCACCACGAAGATTGTAGTAAAACGAGGTGCAAAGTTCATGGAAGATAGATCTTTCAGGAAATCTCGTGAAATGCCTGCAGAAGATCAATCAGCAGATGTTCCGTTAGCCCAAGAGCAGCAGGGGCAGCAAGAATGCAAGGCAGGAGAACATACACCTAGGTCGAGTACAGTGACCAGTACCAGTATTTCCTCAGAGGGAGGAAATGCAAATGCTTCTCAACAAACATAACAACAAAATCAAGAGGAAGAATTGGTTGAGCCTCCCACCACCAGTGGTAGAACGAGCAGAGAGGTGCGCCAGACACTAAGGGACGCAAAGGACTTTGTTGGAGCTCCTAAAGCTAAGAAGAGGCAGCATAGACAACCAGATAGATACCAAGCATTGGTAGCTCAGCTTGGAGAACCTTCTAGCTTTCAGGAAGTTGTTCAACACCAAGTATGGGTGGATGCCATGGTGGAAGAGTACAACTCCACCATGACAAATGATGTCTGGGAAGTAGTACCTAGACCAGAAAATAGATCAGTTGTAGGATCACGATGGATCTACAAGATCAAGCATGCTGTAGACAACAGCATAGAGAAGTACAAGGCAACGTTCGTAGCAAAGGGGTATGCTCAAAAAGAAGGGATAGACTAAGAAGAGACCTTCGCCCCAGTTGCTCGTTACACCTCTATCAGATATTTTGAATCCCAAGCAGCTTAAATGGGATGGGAGATTCACCAGATGGACGTCAAGACACCATTCTTAAACGGAGTGATAGAAAAAGAGGTGTATATAAAACAACGTGAAGGCTTCGAGACTCGTGAGAAAAAGTCTCATGTTTGCAGGTTAAAGAAAGCCTTGTACGTGCTCAAGCAAGCACCTAGAGCATGGTATGGTCGAATTGATAGTTACTTGTAGCAGGTGGGATTTGTCAAGAGTGATGTTGATCCCAATCTCTACTATTTATTGATAGAGAATGAACCACTTATTTTGGTACTATATGTAAATGACCTATTCCT
This sequence comes from Pinus taeda, assembly GCA_000404065.3. Taxonomy (NCBI): domain Eukaryota; kingdom Viridiplantae; phylum Streptophyta; class Pinopsida; order Pinales; family Pinaceae; genus Pinus; species Pinus taeda. The sequence continues at coordinate 44,571 of APFE030005513.1, forward strand.
AACTGGATCATCTAGGCTCATCCAGGACTGCAAGAAGAATCTTGAAGTCGAATTCGACATGAAGGACTTGGGATTGATGCATTATTTTTTGGGGTTGGAAGTTTTGTAGAAGAATGAGGAGATCTTCCTTGGACAAGGAAGGTATGCTACAGAAATTCTGAAGAGATTCAGAATGCAGGAGTGTCGACCCATGGCTACTCCCATGATCACCAACTGGAAGAAAATAGATACATCAGAGGATAAAGAAGTAGATCCCACCTTGTATAGACAGCTCATTGTGTCGCTTATGGATCTGGTCAACACTAGGCCGGACATTTGTTTTGTTGCCAACACTTTGAGTCAGTTCATGGTGGAACCAAAAAGGTTGCATTGGGCAGCAACAAGACACATACTTAGGTATGTACATGGAACAGTCGGATATGGGTTGAAGTGCTCTAGAGGGGAGGATATCAGCTTGAATGGGTTCACCGATGCAGATTGGGCAGGTAATTCAGTAGCCCGAAAAAGTACCTCAGGGTACTGCTTCAGTGTTGGATCAAGGATGATATCTTGGTGCAGCGGGAAGCAGAAATCGGTAGCACTGAGTTCAACACAAGCAGAATATATGGCAACCAACACAGCTACATGCGAAGCCATATGGCTCAGAAAATTGCTTGTGAGCCTATTCAGAAAAAGGATGGAGGCGACCAAGGTTTACTGCGATAATCAGAGCTGCATCAAACTCTCTGAGAATCCAGTATTTCATGATCAGTCGAAACATATAGATATCCGTTGTCACTTTCTTAGAGACTGTGTCCAACGTGGGGCAGTACAGCAACAGTATGTTCCCACAGGAGAGCAAGTGGCCGATATACTCACAAAGGCTCTCGGAAGAACTAAGTTTACTCAGTTCAGAAAGTAGTTGGGTATGGTTGAAAATTTATTTCAGTAGCAACATCAGGTTGCAGTGCAAAGCTGATTGGCAGTGGTAGTGCCAATAGCAGCACAGATGCAGCAATTCAGGAGGACCTGTAGTATAGATGTAGCATTCACAGTAGCAGTGTCAAAGGCAGCAGTACAGTAGCAGCAGTAGCGCTGTAGTTGGTGGACATCATGTCAGACATCAGCAGCGCAGTGGTTGGTGGACATCATGTCAGACATCAGCAACGCAAAGGAAGATGCTTTAGAGTCATAGTAGTATGCAGTAGCAGTGTATTGCTAGAGCACATTCCTCGCTAAGAGGGAGTGTTGATTTAGGGTAGCATCGAATGTGCTCTAAGCCTTAAGTTTTGCAGGGCGGCTTGGGCACAGGTATTCCAAAAAACCCACAAAGCGTTTTGGGAAATTCCACCCATAAGAGATTTTATTAAAATAATTAATATTTTTAATGGGGTTCCTAAGTCTAAACTTAGGAAAATTAAAATATTAGTGGGTATTAATCTAATCAGGGGTGAAACTTCTAGAAAAAGCCACGGATCAAGCCAAAACAATTTGAGCCTTTGATTAAGATGTAATCTAGGTCGTTGATTGCCCAACAGGAAGATATAAGAAGGGGCTTGAGGGTCATTTGGAAAACACACTAGGCAGATACTTAGTTGCCCAAGAAAATCGATTTTCTCACTAGTCGAAGTTCAACAAGAGAAAATCGACTCAGAAGGAGAGTTGCAAGTGGAGGAGAGAAGAGAGGGTTCCGCATCAATCAGGGAGACAGGGACGAAGACGCAGAGCAGTAGAAGGAACAACGTTGGGCGGATTGACACTGGGAGAGGTAGTTGTGGCTTGAGTGATGCAAGCATTGCGCAGGCCAGTCCAGAGGCCAGAGAAAGTGACGTTTGGCAAGCCAGAGAGGCGTAGACGGTGGAGGAAACTTTCTCTCAAGTCAGATACTTGTTCAGGGACATTTGTAAATATTTCTCAGAAAGCCTTGTTCTATACTACTGGGTGTAATTTGTACACGTTGATTTTTGTTGAAGAATAACAAAACCCTCATCTGCTGCACCGATTTTCCGGCATTGGGTTTTTACGGGGACAATTGTCCAAAAATAACTGTGTCATTGTGTGTGTATATGTGCCAGCGTTTTACTTACATTTACTTTCTGCAATGTTTTAATTATGAAGGTTACAATAGAATATGTTTCGATATTTGCCATAAGAATACAGTAGATAACTTATTTCTAAAGTAATAAGTAGAAGAAATCATATTAATTACTGCAGTAGGATTTCTATTTTAGAAATTTTCACAACAAATTCTTCAATTCTTTTCAACGCTCCAACCTTGGGTGAGGAATCCAATCCTCACAACATATCTAATCTCCAACTTGGTCAACAACTAGAACTGCAATCACTTCCAATCCCTCCAAGCTCCAACTTGGTCAACAACTAGAACTCCAACCGCTTCCAATCCCTCCAAGCTCTAACTTGAAAACAACTAGGACTCCAATCCCTCCAAGCTCTAACTTGAAAACAAAATTTTATAGAAAAGACTTACTTCACAAGAGATCCAAAATGTCTTCAAACAAAATTGCTTCAAGAGTGCACAAAAGGTCCTCTCCAAACAAGTCTTCAAGGTTTCTTCAAAGGCGCTCTAAGAGGCAAACTTCAATACTCAGGTTTTTCTTCAACTATACTTCAAAGTTACATCCAAAGGTTACTCCAAGGAACTCTTCAAGATTTGCTAGCCTTAATCCTTCTCCAAAAGTCTACTCCAAGTCATTACAAGACTACAAGGTTTCCTCCAAGAAAGAACCTTGTGTCTCCTCAAGAATAAGCAGGTTCGCACTGCTGTCCACACACAAGTCCAAGCTTGTTTCCTCACACAGGTTCGAACTTGTCATAGTTCTGAGCTCCTCTATCACAAGTTCGAGCTCCTATCCTTATGCCACAGGTTCGAGATATACCACAGGCTGACATTCAGTGCTTGGATGCCACAGGTCTAGGCTTCTATCAACAGGTCTGAGGTATGCCACAGTCTTGAGCTCTTCTGCCACAAGTCTAAGCCCCTTTGTCACAAGTTTGAGCTCCTAAAAGTCTGCCAACAAGTCAAGCATAGGTCTAAACTTCACATATGCCACAAGTCTGAGAGTATGAGCCTAGTCCAAGCTAAAAGGAGCTTAACCAAATTGAGTTTGTGAAGCAAAAAAAGGGCTTGCAATAGGAGGAAGAAGTTCACTCCACAAGGGAGAGGAGTAGTCCTTCACAAAACAGAGGTATAGTCCAAGATCCAACCACAGAAAAATATTCAGAAATAAGATTTCCCAACAAAAAACATCATTAGACTTCATCCTCTTTAGCCTCCTTAGTTCACAAGTTTTGAACTCTTTTCCTCTTGCTCTACTCCTCTTCTATGTGTGAACTAAGTTGGATGGCCAGAATGAGGAGTCCAACTTATTATTTATACACGACTGCCCTACTATGAAGAGACACATCCCTTTGAGGAGGAGTCGACTTGTCTTTATGTAGGCTCATGTCAGTTGGCTTTAAAAATATAAATTTTCAACTTGTAAAATCATTTTTTCTCAAACAATGAAGAGTTAGGAGGGAGGCAAGCAAATGCTCCTTAGAAACAAGTTGATGTCCTCTACGAGCATATGTCATCATTTCCTTGAGATGGTGTCTCCTTTGACATCACTAACAACTTTTCTTCCAACACCTCAACCATATGTTCTTTTGCTTCAATGTTGTCCTTCCCCTTAGCTTTTCAAAGCAAGAATACACAAAATATTAGAGTGAAGTTGATGATCTTGGACGGCATATGAGTGCCTTATATATACACTCTTAAGGGAACCGAAAGGGGGGTCGATCGGCCCTAAAACCTCCTTAAAGTCTGAGCCAGCTTGACCAATAAAAGCAAATATTCTTGAGGAGCTAACTTAATTATGCAACAATATACATATATGCTCTTGAGGGCCGAAATTAGTCCTTCTTGACACCATTAATCAAAGTATATAAACAAAAAAAAAAACAACAACAACAAGAAGTTTGCAGACTTTAGAGGCTTTTCTTTATGCTATCCATTTGCCAATTATTTTGGGCATCTACGGAGAAAGTCTAGTGCATCACAAGCAAAAATTTTGTAAAGATTTCATTTATTTTCGAAGTCTCTTGAGAGGTCTCTTTTCATTGGAACTATTCACTAATTGTGAGGGAGCTTGAGATTTTTCCCATGGTATCCCTTCTCCCCATTTAGAGAGAGGATTTTTGTTTGTGGGTGAACTAATCATCTTAGTTTAGTTCTCATTTGCTAATTTCATTTCACTCATGCATCATGACATAGTTCTCACATCCATTTTCATTTTAGCACAAGTTTGACATTTGTTTATTTCAATTTCTTGAGTAATTGCATTGAGCTTCTATTACAACACATGCAATATCCTTTTTTAAAAGCAAGCAAGTATTTTACACAATTGGGAAGCTTAAACTGGTTTAATTTAGCCATCTTGGTTTCACAAGTCTCTTGAGCACTTTGTTTTGTCATTATCGATTTAATCTATGTGGCATCTTGGTTATTATTGAACATTCTTGTGTTGAAGTAATGTGACATTGACTATGCTTCTTGCAAAGCAATTGTGGACTTGTGAAGTTTCACTTTCATTTCCATTTGAAGATATTGGTATTTTTACTTAAGTAGTATCCATTATACTCAAGCACCAATACTTTATTTTTGGACGCAGCAACATTTACTCAAGCATCTCACTTCGGCACAATTGATTACTAATTGGCATTTCCACAAAATTAACCTCCAACTTAAGTTGGTTGTATAGACTTCAGGGACCCTCCACCCCTATTGACTCCTCATTGTGAGATTTGGATTTCCAGGCATGGATGAGGTCTGGGGGCCGGAGTTCAATTGGCACTGTGTTTTAGAATACAATTAATAAAATAAACCAAGAGCATCTCCACTATTGAAGAAAGGGTAACTAGGTTCGGTCTTCATAATGACATTTAGTTATGACCGATGTAAATGATGCAATAAAGAGAACAAAATTATTATTGTAAACTTGCTTCAAGGGTTTCATGAGCAAGTGATTTTAGAATAATAGGATTTGTCATTTAGAGTTTAGAATTAATGTCATGTATGAAGAGCTCTTCTTGAGCCTATGTTCAATGTATACACCAAGAGCATCTCCATTGTTGAAGAAAGGGTAACTAGGTTTGGTTTTCATAATGACATTTAATTATCACTGATGTAAATGATGTAATAAAGAGAACAAAATTATTATTGTAAACTTGCTTCATGGGTTTCGTAAGCAAGTGATTTTAGAATAATAGGATTTGTCATTTAGAGTCTAGAATTAATGTCATTTATGAAGAGCTCTTCTTGGGCCTATGTTCAATGTATACAAGTGTCTAAAGCCCTCCAAAGACAAGCACAATCCATCTTGAAGAATTCAGCCTCCAAACAAGATAAAAAGAAGTCAGGTCGGCTCATATAAAGAGACACAACGGTTCCCTCATTCAAGTCAGCCTAATATGTGGGTCGAACTAGTATAAATAACTAGCTAGGGTCTTCACAAAAGGTAGGTACAAAACTCGGATTCTCTGTAATTTTTAGATGGGTATAGGTCTGAGATTCTTCGCATTACAGTGAGGTTCAGATTTTCGGATGGACAACATCTCTATGTTTTTCGGATGGGTACCACAGGGATGAAGTCTCGGCATCCTCACAATCATGATGAACACAGTGTCGGCATAATTGTGATGATGAAGATCTCGGTGCAGGGAAAGGACACAGTCACAGTCTCGGCATAGTTGAAATGAGAAGGATCTTCGTGATCCCACAGTGATACACTCTCAGCATACAGAGATCTCGGCATTATGGTAATCATGGTCTCGATCATTGTCTTGATGAAGACAAGGTCATGATGAAGATCTCGGTGCAGCTCTCATATGTATATATATATATATATATATATAATATCTCAGTATAGAGATCTCGTTGTTATGGTAAAGGTCTCAGTGAAGGAGCAGCAATGATCTTAGTGATGGTGTAGTTATGACCTCAGTGGTGCAATAGTGATGACCTCAGTGTAGCAGCAATGATGATGACAAAGAAGAGGATTGGTGCCTTGGCCTTGGAGTGGCCTAATAGGTCAAGGGTCATGGTCTTGGTATTCGTCAGTTGGAATCTCTATAAGGAGAATTTTGTGTGGGTTTTCCTCTTAAAGAGTGAGAGGTTTTAGCCCTGGCAGAAAGCTAACAATCTTATGTTCTTGTCTCTTTTGTTTTGGTAACTATTTGATGATCTAAGAAGACACTCTAATAATAGCAAGAGAAGGTTGTGCTAATAAGGAAAAAGTTAAAAGTACCTCACAGATAGTTATCGTGGCGAGAAGAATCTTATTAACTTAATTTACCATAGATTCTTCAACATGGTATCAGAGCTAAGGTGTTGAAGTCAAAGGAAGTGCAAAAAAGAAACATTCAAGAATCAAGTTTCAAGAAGAGCATCAAAACAAGTTGAAGGATATCAAAAGGATCAAGATCTACATTGAAGGATCAAACCCTAGATCAAAGAAGCAGTCTACAACAGCAAGAACTTTTGTCTCCATAGTCATCATCAAAAGGCCACCAAGGCTCTCATCAAGTTGTCTACAAAGAAATGTAGCTCAAAGGACCTCAAAAACGAAGATCACATCATCTTGGAGAAAGTTGAAACCCTAGAAGTAGTCATGATCTACACTACAAGAGAAGGCAATGTCATCTTCTCAAGCAAGGATCATCTCCTTACCCTAGAAGAAGATCATCCGAAGAAGCAGCAAATCATCCTCATCAAGAGAAGCAACCTTTTTTGTTGAAGAAAGGCCTTTTCATCTGAAAGAAGATCATCCAAGAGGAGGCTCTAATACATCTTCTTCAACCATCATCAAGGCGATCAAGTGGAAGAGTTCATCTTCACTAATCAAGTAAGTATCTTTCGTTTTATAATCAAGTTTGGTTAAATGACTTTGTGTGTGTAAGGAGATCTATAATCGGTTGGGTCATCAAAATTCCTTGCATAAGAAAGGAGGATAGATATAGTCCCCGGAAGAAAAGTCATTGATGTCTATGGAAAAGTCTCTGAAAGTCAAGCATTGTTTGAATGCATGTAAAGGGACATAGGATTCTTATGAAATCAGTCAAAGGTCCTCTTATCCCTATGTAGCAAGAGAGACATAAAAGAGATATATAAAATACTAGAAGATATATTCTCTGAACAATGTAGAAAAGAAGGTCATATCACTTAAGCCTGATCTACACAAAATTGAAGGTATCAAAGAATGAAGGAATATCTTCATGAGATCTCAATTGGGAGATTTGGGAGAAATGATAAGAAGATAATCATAATTGTTCTAATTTATAAGGAAGGTAACAAATGACAAGAAAGTTACCTCATTCAACTTGTGGTCTTTATGCTAGATAGAAAAAGGCAAGTTGAGGGCAAAAGTGTTGAAGGTTAAAAGACTCAAACATTTGCAGAAAGGAAAGGGAAGTTTGGTCCTCAAAACAAGGACAAAACAATATAGCTAAGATTCAATGCTATAGAAAGATTATGAAAAGAAAGCTCATATTGCCGGAAAGATGGAGGAAGTTGAAGAAAGGGCCAAGGAAAAAGGGAGTAACAGATCTCTACTATGATAGAGATGGTATCCCTCACAAAAGGGTCTTATCATAAGCTCCTCAATCTTTTGATATGGCCATGACAATAAGATGCATCGTGGCATCATGAAAGCATTAGAAACAATAGCTCGTTACATCACCATGGGAATCATGAATGACAAAATCTATGGTAGTTAAACATGAAGGATATAGCTCTTGGGAACCTCATTGAACATTGAAGGAAAGGATGAAGTCATCTAGCACAAGGCTCATCATACATCAAGTCAAAAAGGAAACATTTGCCAAATGGCGATATACAAGATCCTCAAGATTCTCTGATGGAATACTCATTGGAGGGTTCACTAATGTAGAGAGGAAGCAAGTGTTTCATCAAAAACTCTAACTTGTGGAGTTCATCGGATGATGGTATGATGACATGAGAGATGAAGCAGATCAAGGAGTTGAAGATCTTTTCAATCAAGGAAGCTGTTGGAAGAAGCCTAGATGACCTAAAGGTAAGATGAGGTATGTATGCTTGTATTTGACATTATAAAGTCATGTCGTATGGTTGCAGGTAACATGGATCACTACTATCTTGAGAAGCATGATCAAGGGAAAAGGATCTCCTCCTCTGAAAGGATGCAGGAAGGCATAAGTAACACTAGATGAAATCAACATAATATGTCCTCATATGAAGTATGAGGCAATTAAGGAATTTTGATTGAAAGCTCTTGGGAATGGAATGTGTGAGGAAAGAAGAGATCGTGAGATATGCAACCCTGATGAAGGCAATCAACATCCAAAGGACCAAAAATATTTGACTAGGAAATCTCCCGGAAAGATATAAAGACTTTGATGAAAGTCTGGAAAAGATGGAGACCCTTGACAATGGATATCTTTGGGAGATATGTCAACATATATGCAGGATGCTGATACCTACGGGAAGATGTCATGATGAAGAGCCATCTCTTAAGGTACTAATTGATTTAATGTTATGTTTTGGTTTCTTGAATAATAGCTGGATGAGTTCATGCAAGGCTACAGGAACAAGAGTTGTAAGTACAAGTACAACTAGCATTCATGTGGTGGATGGAAATTCCTAAAAGAAACATGATGAGGAAGAAGTAGCCATCTTCAGAAGTAGCATGTTATCGGGTTAACTCAGCCTCCTATGTGTCATTCCCTTCATCATAGACGCCCTCCTATTCACCCATGTTATGCTTAAATACCTTCTCTTATCCACATCACCCTGAAGGAAATTCTCCCCGGAGGTTTTCGATCTTGCCTTTGTGATTTATCCCGGGAAAGAAAGTGCCAGGGTTGTGTGTTATTGGTGGGACTCTACCCCTTCACTTGTGTCAACCCCCTCCTCCAATAACAAAAGTCAACCTTTCCCTTTTCCTCATGTTTCCATATGGCGCACATGCTACGTAACCCCAGAGGAATTTCCTCGATGATTTCCTTTGTAGTCCCTCTCGTTTCTTACGGGATTCTACTCTCAAGACGACGTCGACTGGCGGGCCCCTATTCCTCACACACATCTTTCTTGCACACGTTTACACATAGCCCTCTCCTTTACCTTTTGCGTGCCCTTCCACCGGCCACATCACCCCGATAACCATAACCTCGTGATTTCTTAAAGTGCCTTCCTTTGTTTCTTCCGAGACTTTATCTTCTCGAGTGATGTAAGTCATCCACTTGGGCTTGTGGGTCCTGGCTCTTCCACGCGTCCCTACCTCCAGTCATCCCACTCTACTCCCGACTATCCATGTCACCCCGAGATGCATATATTCACGGTTCTTCACATCAGGATTTCCTGTCAGATTTCCCCATCCTAGAAGTATGAATCCCAGAGGTTTTTAAAGGAGGTTTCTCCCTGGATTTTATCATTGGGATAATGTGGATGACCATGCAAACCTTCCTTCCACCACATCATTGTTAGCCACGCTACCTTGTACGTCTAACCACTCACACTTTGCCAGTCAAGCTGCCACTATGTAAATCTGTATTAAACTCAATTTTGGGGTTTACTTTCAGTTTTATTTAGCTTATATACCTTTGCTTTAATATTCGGTTCCACATTTGGTTTTGCTTTGTTTTCAAATACCTACTTAGATATGCAACCTGTGAATTAAAGCCAACCATGTCAAGCCAAATCTCGAGTACCATGGCGTAATCCTGAGACTGATTCATACTCTGACCAGAATTAACACCAATTCGAATAAAATGCCAGAATACTGAAAACAAACATGCTTGCATGGAAGGGGATAATTAGAGATTTGTTTCCAATGGATGCAAAAGGTCCAATTTGGTAATCGATGATTCAAACATAGAGCCTCTCTTGAATAAAAATGACTAATAGAAGCGAATCATGGAAACCAATTTACCAATCTTCGATTGATCAATTGCTAACTTTCTGGAAGATCAAACCGACAATCATCAGTCAATAGTGTATCCTTGGAGCTTAAATAAAACAGATCAAAGTGATTCATGCTAAAAATGGCCCTTTGTTACAAGATCAAGGGAGGAAAGACTATCTTCAACTCTCTGTAAAATATTATAAAAGGAAAATTCTAAATGCATTAGGTACTGTTAAATAGAAAAATCTTATGGCACTATTGTAATTAGGTGCAGGTTGTAGGGGAAGAAGTTTGATCCTAAAGGAAGATGAATTGCATTATTGTGAATACTATGTCACTATAGGATTATGACTGTTTGTTGGACCAGTACATCGGAGAACTCTTTATTTTTGTTTCATTACTAAGCACTATTGTCTGTTTTGATCATCAATAAAGAGATATTGTTTAGTTCCTAATTTACTCTTTAATTTATAAGTGTGATCATTTTTTCCAACACTATTGTTTGAATTTAGATAATTCATGCTCATTTAAAATACGGTCAAGCTAACTTGCAGGGTTGATCAGAGATGGATTTGGAGCTGAAAGTTGCATTTCGGTAGGCATTTATGCATTAAGTTGAGAGCTAACTATCAGCGTAATGTTATATTAGTTTGGTTTTATTCTTGTTCTTCTATTTGGACTATTCCAATAGTTTAACGAGATCTATTAGCTTGAATGCAATCTTCTTTTGGACTTAGATGTATGTGCAACAAGGATCTGATAACTATTTATCAAATAATTGTTTGTGCATATTCGTTTGAATAAGTGGCCGGTCCTATAACTATTTCCTTGGCCTGTTAGATTCATTTTATTCTAAGTTCAATTTGGTCCAGAATTATTTATCTTGCTCTTGATTGGGGAGAGATCTATATCTTTCTCTATCGAGATAGATTTAGGATTTACTTTTCTTGCCTGTATCCTAGATTAATTTGCATTTGCATTTGCATTTAGGAACATTTTTAAAAGTCTCATTTCATAGGAGCAACCTCATTGGTGGTTTGTATGAGCCCTTATGTCAGCGTAAGGACTACTTTCTTCCAAGCATGTTGCAAGAGGGTAAGTTTGATACCTCTGTTGGAAATCACAATTGGGATCCACGAGAGATGGTTAGTCCATGTCGTGAAACAGACGGGAAGCATTGGTTTATCCAATGTCCAACATTTTCCCCCACAACGCAAGTCGGGTGTGTATCGAACTCATGACCTATGGCTCTGATACCACTTGTTGGGAATCACGATTGTCGTTAGACCAAAACCTGCAGGTGTTAGTCAACAATCAGATCATCAGAGATAAGGATCCATGAGAGGCGGTTAGTCCTTATCGCAAAACACATGGGGAGCGTTAGTTTATCCAATGTCCAACAACCTCTTCTTCTTGTTGATAGTTATTAGAAATATCATAAATCAACAAGGAGAGTGAGGGGTAATTGGACCCATTTTAACTAGTCAGCATCACCATCCCAAATGAATAAGGGCCTAATTGTGGCTCTGACCGGGTGATCTCCCCAATGTTGATTATGGTCTTTTTTTTCCATCAACATTACCTTATACCATTTGGAGTACACAGAGATGAGGAAGACCTTGACTTACATGTTTATGACAATATTCAAAGGTCAAATTTATGCATTGTAGTAACAAGGCTAGCCATCTTGCCTTATTTAGAGATCATTAAATAGATCATGGACCATGTACATTTAAAAAACAAAATAGTAATCAATGAGACTAGCGCATTGTCCCAAGGGGCAGCTCCATTGGTGATCGAAGTAATGTGAGTCCTGAGAAAACTGAGAGATCCAAGGTTCAAATCCCCTCGGTTGTGAACTGGTTTATGGAAAGGAGGACAAGTCGTAGACCCCCAAAGGTTTACTAGTAGATATGTGTCAGGCGGGTTGTTGGGTTCCTCTGGGATGAACAAAAAAAAATGAGACTAGCACATCAACTCTAACCACACTTATATTAGAATCCAAGGAGCCGCTAAACTCCCACACCTTTTACCAAGGTTTGTTCCTAATAGGTTGGCCACTAGAAAAATAGCTTACCAAACTATTCTAGATGGATTGAATATCTCATTGATTTCTAAAATTAATAATATTGAAAAAATAAACAATTGCCCTTCCTATCCATTAGAACTTGGCATATATGTATTAGGAAATTGTACTTATGCTCGAATTAGAGCCAAAGCCATTCTTGTGTTCAATTTTGGAGAAGAAAGATTTAGTATGCATGTTCCAAAGTAATTAGTGGAAAAACATCCTAATTTGCACAAATACACTTATGAGGAATAGGAGAAAGAGCAAAGTGAAAAGGAGGGTCCTATGAAAAGTGTTGAACAAAATTCTTGAAACCCTCAAGATTTGTTTCTCCTATTTGTGGACATATTCATCCACAATGTTCCCAGCAAGCTATTTTCTCTCTCGATTATCCATACATGGCCTACTGCTCATTAGAGTCCATTACCTTAGCTAGTTCTCTGGTTCATTCTCAGTGTCGATATGGGGTCTCAAATTTCCTAGCATGTGTTGTTATTATGATGGATTGGCTCCCTCTATTTATCTAGCCACATCTTGCCTGCTTAAAGAGGAAATGAACGCAATCATCAAAGAGAATATTTAAAGGTAGTTTATACAAGTCACTTAAATAAACCCTCAAGGGATTTGAGGTCTGAAGATTGCCTTCTGTGTCGATTCACTTCATAGTCATGAGGGATGGCCTTATTGTTCGACCCCAATACACACTTCGCCATTAAATGCACACTCTTTGAATCCCCCTTGGACTAGTTTGGAGTTGGATCCCATAGATGCGGATTGAGACTAACTATCAAATTAACCGAACAAACAATATATATTAATTGTGCCATCTTCGAGAGAATGAGACGAAGGAGCACTTAATCATCCATTGCCCAGTTTTACCACTACATTTGAGGATGGTTTTGTACAAAATTTAATGACCTGCACCCTTTCCCAGTTTACAAATCTTGCTAGCATTTTTCAAGCCCAACCCACATGTCTTGACATGCTGATATAAATTTCTATGCATTCATTAACATAAAGAGTGGTTCTACTTTTCAACTAAAAGAAAAAAGAATGAGCATTAAATACTAAATGGGATAATAGAATTATTCTAATACCCTCCCTTAATGCTCAATCTATTTACAACACCAATAGACCCTCTGAATTTTACAAACTTATCAGGACCAAGAGGCTTGGTGAAGATGTCTGCGGGTAGCTCTGTTGTGGGAACATATCGCAACTGAACGGATCCGTCTTCAACAAGCTGGCGAATGTAGTGGCAATGAGTTTCCACATGCTTTGTTCGTTCATGAAAGACTGGATTCTTGGCAAGTTTGAGCACTCCCTGATTGTCACAAAACAAGGAAGTAGGACCTGTCTGGGAAACATGCATATCCACAAGCATACGTCGAAGCCAAACTGCCTCACAGGATGCCTTAACTGCTCCCCGATACTCTGCTTCTGTTGAGGAGAGAGCCACTGCCTGCTGCTTCTTACTAGTCTAGGTAACAACACCAGATCCTAGACTAAACACATACCCAGTTGTAGATTTACGGTCATCAACCGAACCAGCCCAATCAGAATCTATGTAACCACTGAGTATAGGATCAGAACTTCGAGTGTATAGAAGTCCATAATCAGATGTGCCGCGCACATATCGTAGCACACGCTTTGCGGCTATCTAATGATCAGCTTTAGGAGCTGACATGAAGCGGGAAATGTAGCTCACTGCAAAACTGATGTCAAGTCTGGTGGTAGTAAGGTAGATGAGACTGCCCACTAATTGCCTGAATAAAGTCTCATCCACAGGGGGAGAGGATGACTGAGCTGAAAGTTTGAGCCCCGGTTCCATAGGAGTCGTGGCTGGTTTGCAATCCTACATTCTGAACCTGTCCACAAGATTTTTGGCATACTTGGACTGAGAGAGAAAGATGTGATTCTCAGTTTGCCAAACTTCAACCCCCAGACAGTAGTGAAGAAGTCCCAAGTCTGTCATATCAAAGGTTCTGCATAAGTCTTGTTTGATCCCATGGATCAAATGTGCAGAGCTGCCAGTAATGATAAGGTCATCTACATAGACAACCACAAACAAGATATCATCATCAGTGTTCTTGATATACAGATTTGCATCAGATGGGCTTCGCTGAAAACCATGATCTGTCAGGTACTGATCAATTTTCATGTACCAAGCCCGAGGAGCTTGTTTCAGTCCATAGAGAGCTTTAGCTAATCTACACACTTTCTGTTCTTGACCGGCAATCTTAAATCCTGGAGGCTGTGTCATGTAGACTTCTTCCTGTAAGTCACCATTTAGGAAAGCACTTCTTACATCCATCTGATGAACTTTCCATTTAAACTGAGCTGCTAGGGCAAGGACAAGACGTATGGTACTCATTTTGGCTGTAGGAGCAAAAGTCTCCTCATAGTCAATGCTTTCCTTCTGTGAGAATCCTCGAGCCACAAGACGAGCTTTATACTTGTCTATGGTTCCATCAGCTTTGTATTTCACTTTATATACCCATTTGCAGCTAATGGGCTTTTTCCCTTCAGGAAGATCAGAAAGGGTCCATGTGTGATTTTTCTGAAGACTCTGAAATTCAGCGTCCATAGCCTGTTCCCATTCAGGTGTACCCTTAGCCTCTGAGTAAGTTTGAGGCTCAAAGGTACTGTGTATATTAGCCATAAGCGCAAAATTTACTGTAGACTGTTGTGTGCTCTTATGTCTAGAGGTGTGTCCTTCAAGAAGTTCATCATCCCGAAGATCACCAATGGTTTTAGCCCACCATTTTGGTCGAAGATTAGAGGAACTAACATTAGGAGTAGAGGAAGAAGGGTCAAGAGCAATAGGAGCAGCAAGGGAAGAGTTATTTTCCGGAGGAAGCTCGGGCAGTGTATTATCAAACATTGATACTGCATCATCCCTCCCATCAGGTGGACCTACCGGAAGAAGAATACTGTGAGGCTGATCTGTAGAATACTACTCAGAAGAAGACTGAAAGAATCCTCTGTCTTCATCAAATACCACATCCCGACTGAAGCTAAGACGACCAGTGGCTATATCAATTAGTCTATAAGCCTTGTGGTGATCACTGTACCCTGTCATCATGAGTTTCTGGCTTTTGGAATCCAACTTAGAGCGTTTAGCAGCTGGAATCCAAACATATGCAATTGAGCCGAATACTTTGAGGTGACTGATCTTAGGCTTACGACCAGACCACACCTCTTCGGGAGTTTTCCCTTTAACAGCCTGAGTAGGAGATCTGTTAAGAAGATAGACCGCAGTAAAGACTACTTCAGCCCAGAATTTGTTGGGAACATTCTTGTGCTGTAACATGGAGCGAGCCATTTCAACAACCGTGCGGTTGCGACGTTCAACAACACTGTTCTGCTGAGAGTTGTAGGGGGTAGTGAACTGGCGTTTTATGCCATGAGTAGCACAGAAGGTAGAAAAAGCAGAAGAACAAAATTCCCCCCCGTTATCTGTCCTAAGAGATATGATATCACAGCTAGACTCTTTTTCAACTAAAGTTTTAAACTTCTGAAATATACTAAATGCATCAGATTTATTTTTTAGAAAATAAACCCACATCTTTCTACTGAAATCATCTACAATAAGCAAAAAATATTTGCAAGCAGAGATAGAAGATGTTTTCATGGGACCACAAATATCAACATGAATTAGCTGGAGTACCTTAGATGCGCCAGGATTCTCCATTCGTGAATGAAGACCGATGTTGTTTTCCAGCTTGACACGCGTCGCATACGTCCAACTGCTGAGTCTGAATATCAGGTAATCCTGACACAAGTCCTTCTCGAGAGAGCTGAGAGAGATACTGCATGTTTAGGTGCCCATATCGCTGATGCCATAAAGTGCTGATGGGAGAAGCACGAGCTGCTAGAGCCACTTCTGGAAAATTTCCAGTGTCAAGAAGCCTGTATAGACCATGATCTTCTAGGCCAACAGCAACTGTAAGATTAGTCTCCCTGTCGATAATAGAGCATTTGTGCACACTGAATACTACATCAAGCTTAGGGGAGTTCCTCATAATCTGACTGACGGATAGCAGATTAATTTCCATCCCAGGAACATAGTATACATTCAGGAAGATAAGTGTGCGTCCACCAAACTGTATTTGAATTGTACCTCTGCCATCTACTGTGTATTTTTCACCTCCTCCAAAGACCACGGAATCACTAAAAGGTGAGAAGTCAATAAACCAGTCACGCCTGTGAGAGAAATGGCGTGATGCACCAGAGTCAATGTACCAGGCAGATCATGGAATATGATCGGAAGACCTTTTAGCCATAAAAGCATAAAAGGCAGAATCTGTTTGCTCGGAATGTTCTGCAACATTTGCTGTTTGATGAAGTCCTCCCTGTTTCTTCTGTTCAAAAGCAATTCTCTGTCGGCAATCTTTCTTCATGTGACCAAATTTGTGACAGTAGTTACACTACACAGTTTTCTTCCTAGCTGGATCAAAAGACGGAGAAGGACCTTTCTGCTGAAAGGACTGAGATGACTGATATTTGGCAGCAAAGGCATTTTCTGGAGAAGCTGATGTTGCACCACTACCAAACTGTTGTTTCCATCGATCCTGCTGCATAAGTTTGGTGCATAACTCTGGAAACTTTAGATCAACATTAGTGGCAGTAATGTTTAGAGTTTCTATGAAGTGCTCATAAGATTGTTGTAGACTTTTTAGAGTGATGACTACCAGATCTTCTTCCTCCATGGTGCGACCAATGGCTTCAAGCTGATCTCGAATGTCTTTAATCTTGGTAAGATGTTCCTGTAAAGACATATGTTCGTCCATCATGATGGAGAACAACTGATTTTTGAGAAAGAAGGCTCTGCTTTTGTCTGATGTCTCGTGAAGGTCCTTCAACTGTTGCCAGATCTCAGCAGCTGTCTTGCCTGAAGGAATCTGTGGTAACTGATCATCAGCGACAAATAGCTTGAGAAGCATAATTGCCTCTTGATTTCAATCATTAAACTTGTCTTGATCGGTGCCAGCTGTACCAGGACGGAGCTCCTTTTTTAGAACGAGCTGGTCAAGACGCCTATATTCAAAAATGGTTAACATCCTCTGTTTCCAGATGTTGTAGTTTGTGCCATTGAAGCGTTGACTACCTTCCAGCATTAAATTGGTTAGAGAAGCCATCTGTCTAAATGGAATCTGATAGATGCTTGTATAAAATAACCCGAACTTGCTCTTACCGAATGCTACTGTTACCACACAAAGCTTGAGGAGCACAATTTTGTTTAGAATAATCACTGAACAATTTGTGCTACCATTACTTGATATTCACGATAAATATAAGCAAGCAATAATACTGTCAGAAAAAAATTTATCCAAATATCAGTATCAGACTCCGCTAAAATAGAGTCACAATGATCCGCTGACCACACCAGTTTCTGACCACGCAAAAAAAAATGTGTATTACTGAAAGAAAAGACCCGTATTACTGTAGCAAGTACCAGTTCTGACCACGCAAAAGGGAAATGCGTATTACTGTGAGAAACTACCAGTTCTGAGTATGCAAAAAAAATTGCGTATGACTGTAATGAACCTAAACGACCAGTTCTTGAGGACGCAAAAAAAATTTGCGTGCGACTGTGATAAACCCCTGCTATCGGATTATGTTTGAGGACGCAACGAAAAAAAAAAAAATCGTGCGACTGTAATAAACCCCGGCTATCGGATTTATGGATATCTGTATTGTTCAGCAACTGGACGATGGATACTTACTGTTTGTCGCGGGATACCTTGTTTGCTGTAATCCTGAAAAAAGAGTGGAGAAGAGTCCACAGCCGTCAAACCGTCTGCGGGGTGCGAAAATTCTGCGCGTAACTGCTGCGGGTTGTCAGATGATATACCGGAGTGGCGTCGTTTGATTGAGGATGAACTGGGCGGCGTTTAGTTGATGATCATAAAAACTGTGAAGAAATCCGTCGAGGGATATACCCGACACACCTGGCTACGACGGTTCGACTCTTTAACACCAACTCGTTTAAACAAAACAGTGTTCTTATACCACCGTGGAGACTGTGAATAATTTCGGGCCACGCCAAGATACAGGCCACGTTAATTCATGCATGTGCCTGTAAAAAAAATTGTCGATACTTGTAAGGAGATTTCACAATGGTGTTTTGACGATCCTGAGAGAAAAAAATACGCCAAAATACGGAGGGTTCTGCTGCTTCGACGGTCGGCCAGCGAGAAAACTCCACAGCGAAACGAAAGTGACGCTACACAGAACGCAGCCACGAGAAAGAAGAAAAAAATTTGACCAACTGAAGAATTCTTTCGACGGATCCACTTCTATATCGAGATAGACGACTGTAAGCTTTTATCACAATGAGCAGAGCCGAAGCTAAGACTCAATGAAGGCTATCTGGCTTATAGAGGGCTCGACCTTAGAAGGGAATCACAGAAAGAATTCAAGAGATTAAAATGCAGGGAGAATAAACTTCTCAATAAATCTCTTTTTCTCTGGCTCTAATACCATAAAACAGTGTGAAACACGCATATGGATTTCCAAATGAATTGATTACTTGATTGAGCAACAATACTCAATAATAATACAGAGATATTTACAAAGATAGAAACATCAAGTTTCTATGTAAAGAATCAGTTTCATCTAAGAAATTGCTAAAAGAATGAAAATAGCAACAGCTAGAAGAATGAGCATTAAACTAAATTAGAATTATTCTAATATTTCTCATCTATTTAAGCGAGAGCAAGTGAAAGTTGAAAGTAGCATGTTCATTGTGAATAAGAAAAGCTAGTGTTCAGTATGTGCAAGAGAAGTTTGAGAGCAAGAGAAGAGTAACAAGACGGGAAGAGCTAGAGCAAGTTTAAAGGACAAGATCAGATCAAGAGAACAAAAACTTCAAGCAAAGAGCAAGAGCACTTCACCAGCACGTTGATCAGGCATTGGTGACATTATTCATTCTCATTCCCTCTTTCTCTCTACTCTATAAACAATGAAAGAAATATAATAGGAAAAGAATCATTTGGGCTTTCCCCTTGTAGGTTTTGCCATGGTCATTTGACCTAACTCTCTGTCTTATATTTGTGTTTAGTTGTCTTCTTTTGATCCTCAAAGTTTATGTTCTATCTACAATTGTTGACCTAAAATGTTTTGAAGAAGAAATTTGCATCCTATGTAATTTCAATAGCATAGAAAATTTCGTTTTTTGCAAAGTAAATACAGTTTTCTGCAAAATAAATTCAGTTTTCTACAAAATACATTCAGTTCCATTCAATTTTTTGCAAAGAACATTCAGTTTTCTACATAGAACTTTCAAGTTTCTACAAGGAAATTTCAAATTTTTGCATAGTACTTTCAGATTTTAGCATGGTATTAGAGCCTTGGTGAAGACAAATCCAAGGAGACCAGAGATCACATGAAGAGACCCCACTTGTTGCCAAATTCTTGTGATCAAGGTAACTTTGTCCTACTTCAAGGTAGAGGAGAATCTTAATGATGCTTCAAACTTCGGTCCATGGAAAGAAAGGCTAGATATCACTCTTGGAAAACAAGAAGTTTTGGAGTATTTTGAAAGCACGGTAGTTGATCCACTAGAGAATTCAAGTGTTGTTATCAAATCCAAACATAAAAAAGGTGAAATCAAAGCTAGGAAAATTATCCTTGATTCTCTTAATGATCATTTCATTACTTATGTTTTTGGTATGAAGAAAGCTAAATAAATATATGACAAACAAATTAGCATGTTTGCAATTAACAACTTGAACAAGATTATTGCCTTAAAGAATCAACTAAAGAACATCAAGATGAGTAAAGGAGAGACGGTTCAAGCATACTTCTTGAAAATGACTAAAATCAGGAATCAACTATCAACAATTGGTGAAGTTGTACCCGATAAAGAAATGGTGTTGATTGCACTTAGAGGCCTTTCTCCTGTTTGGAAGACTGTTATCACCACCATCAACAACATCAACACTATTCCCATATTTGATGAGCTCTTGGGAAAGTGTATCTAAGAGGAGGTCAGAATGATCTCCAGAGGGAGAATTTCATATCATGAAGAAGGAGAACCTACTGCTTTTATAACCTATGACAAGAGAAAGAAAGGTAGTAAAAAAAAGTCTGCTTTCAAATCAAATAAAGGGAATCTAGACATGTCAAAATTTAGATGCTTTAACTATCAAAAGCATCATCACTTTGCTCGTGATTATAAAGAAAGAAGAAGAGCACCTAGATTCAAAAACAAATCTGATTATAGAAAAGACTCTTATGAAAATCGAATAAAAGGGCATCCTAAGAAAACAAGAAATCCAAGCTATAGAAATAAACTCAATCACAATATTTTCTTGTTTCTGCTCTTTCTAGTTCTTCTGCTATAAATTCATTTGATAGTCGGTTAGTTGATAGTGGTGTTTCCACACACTTTACTAGTTTAAAAGCACTCTCTAATCTAGTTGAGAGACAGACTAATTTAAATGTTATCCTTGGAATTAATTCTAATCACTAAGTTAAAGCTTATGGTTGAGTTTCATTTCAGTTAGATAATGGCAAATCTATTTTTTTGCAAGAAATTTTCTATGTACCTGGTTTGAAAAATAATCTTGCATCCATATCTGCTTAGAAGATAAAGGAATGAAAGTTGTTTTTATTAATGCAAAGGTTTTAACTCGGCCTTTTAACTCAAGTATGAGAGAAGCCTTCACTCTTGGATCAAGATGTGAAGGGCTTTACAAAGTCAATGGTAAACCCATTCATGCCCTGGTCCATGATACCAATCTTTAGTGTGAGCTATGGCACAGAAGATTTGCTCACCTACACTAAAAGTGTGAAAATTATATCACTACAGCAACTGATTTACTTTTCCTACTTATTTCACCAAAATTTATTCATGAAATTACTTCAATAAACATTAAAATAAATACTGCTGCAGATATCACACCGTAATACAGAAACAAACATCTGCACAAGAATCAACACATTGAGACAGTTATATTGGACTAATGTCCCCGAAAAAAACCCATTGTGGGAAAACCGGTGCAGCAAGGGAGGATTTTATTATTCAACAATTTTCTAGTACAACAGGGTGCCAAATTGGCTTACCCACAGGTAGACAAATTTACAACACTTCTTTTGAACCCAATGTCAGCCCTACTAACCTCTGCATGATCTGAAACCCTTTGCGTCAGCCTATTGAGACTCTACACAGCCTCTCTAGCCTTCTGCGTCACTCTTGCAGCCTCTGCATGGATGACGCAGGCCCTGCTGGCTCTGCGTATTCTCTGTTGCCTCTGCGTGGCTTCCTCTGGCCCTACGTCTACCTTTTCTGCCTCTGTGTTGATCTCTCGTCTCTATGTTCCATACTTGTTGCCTCTTGACTGCTCGCCAGACCACTGGTTCAATTTCTCAGTGAACCCCGCTCCAGAAATTGAACTCACTGGTCTCCCTTAGTGTGTTCTCCAAGTGACCCTCAAGCCTCCTCTTATACTTTTCTCGTTGACAAATCAACGGCCCAGATTAAGTCCCTAATCAACGGCTAAGATTAGATATGGCTTGATCCATGACTTTTGGACGATTCTAACATAGTTTTATATTAATACACATTAATATTTTATTTTCCATAAGTTTAGACTTAGGGACTCCATTAAAAATATTAATTATTTTAATATCTCCCAACCTGTTTAAAATCTTCCCAAACCCATTTTGGGTATTGGAAATCTCATGTGCTTTAGCTTTTCCACCAATTTTTGTGGCTAGAGCACATCCGATGCTACCCCAAATCAATACAAAGCCTTACCTCATGTAAAGAAGATGGTTTCTGGAATGCATGAGATCATAATGGATCATGAACGAGCTTACCTAAAATGTGCAAGTGGAAAGCATATAAAGAGACCTTTCCCTTCAAGCAAAACAAAAACTAGTCAAGTACTTCAACTCATACATTCTGAATTATGTGGACCTATGTCTATTTCTTCTCTTGGTGGCTACTTGTATTTCATGATTTTTGTTTATGTTTTTTCTCACAAACATGGATATTCTTTTTGAAAAGGAAAGGAGAAGCATTTGACATGTTCAGAGATTTCAAGGCTCTAATTGAAAATCAAACTAGAAAGTTGATCAAAACTTTCAAATCTGATAATGGGGGAGAGTTCACTTCCAATGATTTTAATGATCTTTGCAAACACATCGGAGTAAATAAAGAAACCATTGTGCCATACAATCCACAACAAAATGGTGTGGTTGAGAGGAAGAATAGAACCATTATGGAAGCGGTCAGAGCCATGTTGCATGATCAAAAGCTACCAAAGTTTCTATGAGAAGAAGTTGCAAATATCGTTGTTTATGTGCAAAACAAAACTCCTCATCAAGCCTTAAATAATAAGATTCTTGAAGAACTTAATAAGTATTCACTGGTAAAAGGCCTGAGGCGAAACATTTGATAATATTTGGTTGTCTTGTATACTTCCATGTGCCAAAAGAGAAAAGGAACAAGTTGGAAGCTTCAGGTAAGAAGGTACATTTGTTGGTTATACCGTTATTGTGATAATTCAAGAGCTTATAAAATTTATGTACATGGTCAAAGAACTATAAAGTTTAGCAAAAACGAAACATTTGATGAAGATGCAGCTCTTAAAAAAGCAAGAGACTCTCCTCCTGCTGCCATTGCTGAAAGAGAAGTTGTTATTAAAAAAGAGGTTGCATTTGAGTATGAACTAGAACTTGAGAATGAGCTTGTTGATAATGCAAAAGGTTCCACGGATCCTTTAGATCCTCCACCACATCATCCTCTTACTAGAAAGAGACCACTATGGTTGCGAGATACCTTGCAAGATGTTGACCAACATGCTGCCCCAAGAGGAACGTTCAGAGAAAGTAAGAAGCCAAGTCAGTGTCAAGGGTATATTGCTGCCATGAGCAACATCATTCAGGGATAACTATGCACCTTTGAAGAAGCTACAAAAGAACAGTCTGAAAAGATGCCATGACTGAAGAATATGAGTCCATCATCTAGAATGATGTCTGGGAAGTGGTTCCTAAACATCAAGGTAAATTTGTTGTCACTTCCAAATGGTTGTTTAAGATTAAACATGGTGCAGATGGTAGTATTGAAAAATATAAGGCTAGATTTGTAGCTAGAGGTTTCTATCAGAAAGAGGGAATAGATTATGATGAGATTTTTGTATTTGTAGCTCGATATACTACTATTCGATCTATTGTTGTCTTAGCTACTAGCCAGGGATGGACTCTTCAGCAAATGGATGTGAAAATTGTTTTCTTGCATGACTTCCTCAAGGAAGAGGTATTTGTGGAACTGCCACAAGGCTTTGAAGAGCATGACAGGGAAACTCATGTATGCAGACTAAAGAAATCCTTATATGGGTTGAAGCAAGCTCCAAGAGCTTGGTATGCTTGCATTGATAGCTACCTAATAAAGCTTGGTTTCACAAGAAGCAGTGTAGACTCAAACCTCTACTTCAAGACAGTCCATGGTATACCTTTGATTTTGGTATTGTATGTTGATGATTTATTTTTGACAGGAGGAGAACCTCTTATCCTCCAGTGTAAGAGGGAGTTAGCTTCTTAATTTGAAATGAAAGACCTTGGTTTGATGCATTACTTTCTAGGTCTAGAGGTCTGCCAAAGAAAATATGTTGTTAAGCTTCTTGAAAGCTTTTGTTGATTTTTTAATGTACCTTGGACAAGTGGTTTCCCATGGGTTAGTCTCTACCTAGGGAAAAGTGTCCAAAATAATTATTTTCCTAAGTGTGACTTTATAAAGTGAAAGTGACTTTATAAATGGTAAAGTCAATGTTAAATTATAAAGTGAAAAGTGACTTTAGACATAAAGTACAACATGGATACTTTATTTAATGGATGAGTTAAAAGATAAAAAGTGAGAATTAAATGCACATTTATTCTCATCCCTTGATCTAAATGAATCTAAGCCATTAGATCTTAGGGTTGCCCAAAATTCATTTAGGAAAACAAAAGGGAGAAAAGAAAAGAGATAATGCCTTTCATTCTTCATGAGCAGATTGAAGAAAGGAGGCTGAGAGCTGGAGAAAAGTTCTGAAGGAGAAATTTGTTGCAGCAAGTTGAAGGAGTCATTTCTGAGCAAAGTTGGGCACGAAAATCAAGGTATAGAAAACAACATAAGGTACAGTACGAACAACAATTAATGATGTGAGTTGCACGTCGTTCGAGAGAAGTTATTGATAAAAAAAAACAAAAAACAAAAAAATATGTATAGTCCATACAGCAATATGAAAATCTGTACAGTACAGTCCGTAACCATACAGTACATATTTTCAGCTTCAAATGGGCATGGAAATTGAGGCAAAGTGGGCATGGTTTTCAAGGAGTTTTGGGCTGAAGAGATAAATTGTATTTTGTTGTTTTGTTTTGTCTGCAAATGCATTTTTCCTGAACTTGAAAGATAAAAAAAAAAATTGAAAATCTCTCTAACAGGTTTTCCCCGGAGAAAATTGAAGGGGTTTTCCCTGGGTCTAAATTGACCAAAAATCTGTGTATTTTTATGTGTTTCTGGTTTGTTTATGTCCATATTTATTTTCAGCATGTGTTGACAATCCCATGTGTCTTAATCTAAAAATTTCATTTCCAAAATTCTATATGTTGAATGTATGTTTATGGGAAAGGGCTTGTAACTGAATGGGAGTGATAAGGTGAAGTTAAAACCAAGTTGGGATTGCAAGAAACTTTTTAGTCATCAAATTTCAACATGGTATTCGAGCTACAAGCTTAAAATTGCAGTTTGAACAATAGACAGTAGTTTGGGACAGCAAACAGTGGTTTGGAAAACAAACTGAATTTTTGGACAGCAAAATCAGTTTGGACAGCAAATTGATATTTTGGGACACCAAGGTGAAATTTCACACAGAATGAACTTTTAGGACAGCAAGGTGTGCTGAAAAGTTCATTTCTCCATTTTCTTGGTTTTGTAAATTTTGGACAGCAGTCATGGCCATGTTCTTAAGGATACAGGACAGACTGGATGGGATAACCAACTATGTTGCTAGGAAGGACAAAACTCAGACAGTGTCTGAGGAGGCAACAGTTTGGGACATAGTGCGGCAAGTGGTTGTACCTCCTACTGCTGCAAATGAACTTGTTGGATTCACAAAAAATAATGCAACGGCAAAAAGGATTTTGATGGACAGTCTGAGGGATCATGTGGTTCCTCAGGTGAGAGGAAACACATATGCATATCAGACGTGGACAGCACTAACCACTCTCTATCAGAGTACCAATGAGAGCAGGGAGATGGTACTCAAAGAACAATTGAGGAACATTAGGATGACAAAGGCTGAAAGTGTAGTTCATAATCTTGGCAAGGCAAGGTCAAACAAGTAAGTGATGATTTGACTGCTATTGGTGAGGCAGTTGCACCCACAGAGATAGTCAAGATAGCTATAGCAAGACTTCCTAAGTCTTGGGAGGTCTTGGGAGATGTTACCTCTAGGGAGAATCTTCTAAATTGGGACAGATTTTGGAATGATTGTGTGTAGCATGAGAAACAGAAGACTGACAATGGTGGGGTGAAGATAGCAGATGAGGAGGATGTAGCCTTGATAGCCAGGGGAAGAACAAAGGGAAGGCCAAGAAAGATGCCTCATCAGGTGGGGCTAAGGGAGAGGATGTTGAAGTTTCTCAGTCTACTTAGTTAAAAACCCTTCATGCACTTTATCTGATTTATTCCTACCTATATGTTATGTTACTTAACAAGTTGTTTACAATGTAAATACTGAAAATAAACATTAGTGCATGCTCAACATATTGCAGATCAACAACTAAAGGAAACAGAAACAATCACACCATATGACACCATTATTTTTGGAATAATGTCCCCGAAAAAACCCAATGTGGGAAAACCAGTGCAGTTATCTAAGGGTTTTCTTATTTTGCAATATCAGAGTACAATCTAGGTGTCGAAACTGGCCTACCCAACAAGATACCTCTCAGTTTCTGACTTTTCTCCTGGCTGAAACCCCGGATAATCCTTTTGGCAACTACTCAACACCAATCTACCCCAGAAACCCTAGCGTCATTCTCTCTCTGGACTGCGGCAGCCCCTCTCTACCCAGCGTTGGCCCTGCGTCACCCCGGATGGGTCTGCATCAACCTTAGGAGGCCCTGCATCAGCCCTCTAGTCCTCTACGTCAGCAACACTGGCTTCTTTGAGGCTCTACGCAGCTCCCGTCTACCTCTGCGTGGCCCTGCGTGAGCCTTGGTTGGCTCTACGTCACTCTCCCCGGCTACTACGTTGCTCTCCCGACACTATCTCTACCTCTTTGTCTCTCTGTACTCAATGCCTCTCAATTGCAACTCCCGACCACTAATTCTATCTCTCTTAACAAACCCTGCTCTAGAGAATAGAATGACTGATCACTCTTGTGCGTTCTCCGAGTGACCCTCAAGCCTACTCTTATACTTTTCCCGTTGACATATCAACGGCCAAGATTAAGTCCCCAATCAACAGATAAGATTAGATCTGGCTTGATCCATGTCTTTTGGACCATTCTAACACAGTTTCATATTAATTCCCATTAATATTTTATTTTTCCTAAGTTTAGACCTAGGAACTCCATTAAAAATATTAATTATTTTAATATCTCTTGAACTATTTGGAATCTACCCAAACCCTTTCTGGGTATTGGAGATCTCATGTGCCCCAACCTCTCCACCAAATTTCGTGGCTAGAGCACATTCGATGCTACCCCAAATCAACAGAGGAGAAGAAGAAGAAGAATGATATGGATATGTCCAAAGTCAAATGTTGGGCATGTCAGAAGATGGGACGCTATGCTGCTATGTGTCCTGAGAGGAAGAACAAGGGGAAGAAGGGTATTGCAGCTTCAGCATAGGTGGAGCAGTTTGCTTCACAGACCAGGACTTTGCATTTATTACTTCTACATCTAGTAGTACATCATCCGATGTCTGGTACATAGACAACGAGACTTCCCACCATATGAGAGGTGCACAAGAGCTCTTTTCAGAGCTTGCAGAGAGAGCAGTTGATATGGAGATTGTACTAGGAGATGACCGCACTGTGAGAGTTGTTGGTGTGGGGACTGTGACCTTTGAGAGGGAGTCTTTGCCTCCTTTGAAGGTCATGGATGTTTTGTATGTTCTGGGGATGAAGAAGAACTTGATTTCAGTGTCTGCTATGGAGGAGAAGGGGTTTGATGTCACTTTCTCAGGAGAGCAGGTATTCATGCATCCCAAGGGAGCTTCCATCACTTCGGCCAGAGTGATTGGAGTCCGCTCTGGGAAACTATACAGGTTCAGTTTTCAGTCAGCGGGAGCATTGGTGAGTAGCAGATCGGTAGCACTCACACTAGTACCACCAACAACAGAGACTTGTGCGAGTTATGGCATCGGAGGATGGCGCATATGCATCATGGAGCTTTGAGAGTACTAAGGGAGATCACTACAGTAGTTCTTGATTTCATTGTCGAGCATTATGAGGTCTACAGAGGGTGTGCTTTGGGAAAGTACACCAAGTTACCATTCCCAACCAGCGACAATAGATCTACACGTATACTAGACTTGATTCATATTGATGTTAGTGGTCGTATGTCTCATGTGTCTTTGAGTGGTTATGAGTATTTTGCTATATTCATTGATGACTACTCTAGGAGGACTTGGATATATTTCCTGAAGACCAAGGGTGAGGTGTTCAGTCGCTTTAAAGAGTTCAAAGTTGTTGTAGAAAAGCATACTAGTAGGAAGATTCGGGTCTTGAGGTCAGACAACGGTGTGAGTACACTGATGGTGGGTTTTCTTACTTCTATGCACAGGAGGGCATTAGGAGAGAGTTCCCGGTTCCTTACAACCCCCAGCAGAATGGGATGTCTGAAAGAAAGAACAAAGCTATTGTTGGGGCTGCCAAAGCGATGATTCATGATCAAGGGTTGCCTTTGTTTTTGTGGGCTAAGGCCTGCAATACTGTTGTTTATCTTCAAAACAAGAGTCCTCACAGAGTATTGGAGAATATGACTCCGAAGGAGGCTTTCATTGGAGAGAAGCCTCATGTGGGACATCTTCGTATCTTTGGATGTCTCACATATTCTTATATCCCCAAGGAGCAGAGGACGAAGCTGGAACCCATGGCAGAGAAGGGTATCTTTATGGGTTACAGCGAGACTTCGAAGGCCTATCAGATCTTCAATCCTTCTAAACGAAGGGTGGTGATTAGGAGGGATGTATAGTTCGAGGAGGATAGGGCCTATCGAAGATCACGAGAGTATGATGAGAGAGAGTCACAGACTTCTCCTCAATAGGGAGGTTAGGTACAGGGAGCAGGACCTCATGGTTTTGGATCGACTAGTACAGGAGGTACTTCAGTGTCAATGACATCTAAGGCACCAGTGGCAAGTTCACCGAGCATTTCTTTAGGGATTCCAATGGTACAGAGTTCACATGGCACTTTAGCTGACACAGGCACAGGTGCCAGTACAGATTCTTCGAGGACAAGTGTTGGTACAGGCACACCAGGGTCAGTTGGCAGACCTTCAAGTTCACCAGACTCAGGAGCAGAGGATGAGGTTCCCTGTGGGGAAGCTTCTTCAGGGAAGAGGAGGCCCAAGTGGCTTCAAAACACCTTGAAGGAAGCGGAGTCTGTTGGTCCTCCAAAAAGGGTGAACAGGGAGAGTGTGCCACCTGAACGATTTTGCAGTTATGTAGCCAATGCTACGAGCATTGTTGACTCTAAGCCTACTAGCTATGAGGAGGCTGCCAGCCAAGAGGTATGGAGAGAGGCTATGGTGGAGGAGTATGCCTCTATAATTAAGAACAATGTCTACGAAGTGGTGCCTATGCCTAAGGGAAAGTTAGTTTTGACTTCCAGGTGGCTCTACAAAATCAAGCATGTTGTGGATGGCAGCATTGAGAAGTTCAATGTGACGTTTGTGCCTAGAGGGTTCTCACAAATAGAGGGAGTTGACTACGATGAGACCTTCACTCCCGTAGCTCGGTACACTTCTATCTGGTCCCTTATTTCTATTGCTGCAAAAATGGGTCGACAAATCCATCAGATGGATGTGAAGACCGCATTTTTTGAACGGAGTTATAGAGGAAGAGTTGTATGTTGAGTAGCCATAGGGATTTGAGGTATTGGGCGAGAGACTCGTGTATGTCGGTTGAGGTGAGCACTCTATAGAATTAAGCAAGCTCCGAGAGCTTGGTATTCGAGTATTGATACTTACTTGCAGTAGATGGGTTTCACAAAGAGTGATGCAAATCCGAACCTATACTACATTGTTGTAGGGGATGATCCGCTCATCCTTGTGTTGTATGTTGATGACTTGTTCATCACTGGGACAAAGAGACTGATTAGTGGTTGCAAGGAGGATCTTGCTATGGAGTTCAAGATGAAGGAAATTGGGTTGATGCATTACTTTTTGGTGCTTGAGGTGTGGCAGGAGGAAGGGCATATCTTTCTGGGGCAGGGGCAGTATGTTGTGGATGTGTTGAGCAAATTTCACATGGAAAACTGTAGACCCATGTCTACACCTATGATCACCAACTGGAAGAAGCTTCATGCTTCAGATTCTAGTTTGGTGGATCCCACATTGTATAGGCAGCTTATTGGGTCCTTGATGTATCTGGTCAACGCTAGGCCAGATATATGCTTTGCAGTGAACACACTTAGCCAGTTCATGGTTGAGCCCAGGAGGGTGCACTGGTTAGTTGCAAAGCACATTCTTCGGTACGTGCAGGGGGCTGTTTGGACTATAGGTGGGGAGATGGAGTGAGGTTGGCAAGTTACACAGATTCAGATTGGACAAGGTGTGCTTCTGACAGGAAAAGAACTTCAAGGTGTTGCTTCGGATTGGGTTCGGCAGTTGTGTCGTGGTTTAGTCGAAAGCAAAAGTCAGTTGCTTTGAGCTCTTCTGAGGCTGAGTATATGGCTGCTAGCCAGGCTAGTTGTGAGGCCATTTGGCTTTGCAAGTTGTTGTATGGCCTATTTGATCAGGAGTTGAGACTGACGGTTATTCACTATGATAATCAGAGTGGCATTAAACTCACAGAGAATCCAGTGTTTCATGATAGGTCAAAACACTTTGACATCAGATATCATTTCATCAGGGACTATGTTCAGAAAGGGGCAGTGAAGCTGGAGTATATATCAACAGATGAGCAAGTCGTTGATGTTCTCACGAAGTCCTTGCCAAGAGGCAAGCATGTCCTTTTCAAGGACAAGATGGGTGTGGTGAGAAACACTTTCCTTGATAAGAGGGAGTGTTGATTTTTAATGTACCTTGGACAAGTGGTGTCCCATGGTTTAGCCTCTACCAATGGAAAAGTGTCCAAAATAATTATTTTCCTAAGTGTGACTTTATAAAGTGAAAGTGACTTTATAAGTGGTAAAGTCAATGATAAATTATAAATTGAAAAGTGACTTTAGACATAAATTACAATGTGAGTACTTTATTTAATGGGTGAGTTAAAAAATAGAAAGTGAGAATTAAATGCACATATATCCTCATCCCTTGATCTAAATGAATCTGAGCCATTAGATCTTAGGGTTGCCCAAAAGTCTTTTAGGGAAACAAAAGGGGCAAAAGAAAAGAGAGACAATATTTGATTCTTCATGAGCAGATTGGAAAAAGGAGGCTGAGAGCTGGAGAAAAGTTCTAAAGGAGAAATTTGTTGCAGCAAGTTGAAGGAGTGATTTCTGGGCAAAGTTGGGCACGGAAATCAAGGCATAGAAGACAACATAAGGTACAGTACGAACATTATTTAATGTTGTGAGTTGCACGTTGTTCGAGAAAAGGTTTTGGAGAAACAAAAATAAAAAAAAAATCCATGCAGTCTATATAGCAGTACAGAAGTCCATATGGAATCCGTACAATAGAGTCTGTATCCGTACAGTACATATTTTCAACTTCAAGTGGGCACAGAAATCGAGGCAAAGTGGGCACGATTTTCAAGGAGTTTCGGGTTGAAGAGATAAGTTGTATTTTGTTGTTTTCTTTTGTCTACAAATGTATTTTTCCTGAACTTGAAGGATAAATAAATTTGAAGAGCTCTCTAACAAGTTTTCCCCGGAGAAGATTGAAAGGGTTTTGCTTGGGTCTAAGTTGACCAAAAATCTATGTGTATTTTAATGAGTGTTGCTGGTCTGTTTATGTCCATATTTATTTTCAGCATGTGTTGACAGTCCCATGTGTTTTATTCTGAAAATTTCATTTCCAGAATTCTATATGTTGAATGTGAGTTTATGGAAAAGGGCATTTAACTAAATGGGAGTGATAAGGTGAAATTAAAACTGGGTTTCGATTGCAGGAAACTTTTTAGTCATGAAATTTCACCAGATTTGCTATGGTAGAATGCAAGTCCATGCATATTCCTATGGAAATGAACTTTAAGAAATTGTGTGGCAAAGTTGCAGGACCTAGTCTAGCAAATCCCACAGAGTATAGACAACTCATTGGTTCTTTGATGTTTTTGGTAAACACTAGACCTGGCATATGCTTTGTTGTAAACACTTTAAGTCAGCATGTGATTGATCCCTTTCATGCCCACTAGATTGCTACAAAACATATACTCAGATACTTGCATGGAACTATCAATCTAGGATTGAAATATACTGCGAAAAATGTAACACTCCATGCATATACTGATGTTGATTGGGCATATAACTCGATTGATAGAAAGAGCACTTTTGGGTGTTGCTTTAGCTTGGGATCTGCCATGATCTCTTCAAGGAGTAGAAAGAAGAAGTTTGTTGCACTGAGTACAGCTAAAGCTGAGTACATTGCTACTAGCATGGCTAGCTAGAAGGCAGTTTGGCTGAAAAATCTTTTTGGGGAACTATTTGAGCAAGTTCCAGGCACAACAGTTATATATTGTGACAATAAGAGTGGGATTTGTATTGCAGAAAATCTTGTGCTTCATGACAAGTCCAAGCATATTGAGATTAAGTATCACTATATCTGAGATATGGTGCAGAAAGGAGTAGTGAGGCTCCATCACATCACCACTGATAATTAGATAGTTGACATTTTTACCAAGCCTCTACTGAAAGGACATCTTAATTAGTGTTGTCAAATTTGTCTTGAGGACTTGTAGCACCATAGTTTTTCACAAGTAATTCAAATAGGATTGATTCAGAACGATTCATAAAGATATAATGTATGAAATAGCGTACATGCAGGAATACACATGAAATAATCCTCGGTCAGTGGTGGCCAAATCAAATTGAGAGCTTGCAGCAAATCAATCGTTAAGACAGATGTAATGGTAGAAGACAGTAGAGGAGAAGTCCATCATACAGAGCTTAAATTTTAAGAATTCTATATATCTGGCTTTAGAGAGAAACTAGAGAAAGGGAATGTTTATGGAATGCTATGATACATGGAGCACTTTTTAAAGACTTAATTTCCACATCAATACATGCATGTTCCATCAATAACTTGATCTAAATGAATCTGCATCTAATGAGAAATATGTCTAGCAGCTACATGACATGAAATCTGAGAAGAATATTTAACATATATGAAAACACAAGGGGAGATGAACATAATGCAATCCAATAAGTTGGAATCACCAGAAATCTTGTATTAATCTTCTGAGAAATGTGCATACATCAAGATTCATAGCACTGCCTTCATGAAAACAAGAAAAGGCCCTTTCCAAGAGTTCGTTCCAAAAATTCAGTACCTTCTTTAGGTGTTTCTTCTATCTATTTATGAGGAGAGGGGAGCTTTGAACAATAGTTACAAAATATCTCAACCAAGCTCCAGCTGTCTCAGCGTGAGATGGCTCTGCTACCCAAAATGATTACAACAGATTTGATTGCTTCTTTAAAATGCAACGAAGTACAAAATAACAAAACATGGGAAAACTGAATGAGGACCATAGCAAAATATCTCCATGCCAATTACTGCGACCGCCTCTAATCAGGCCACACCTTTGCCATGATGTTCCTCCTCTGTTACTTGGCAGGTTCACCTGTCATTTTCGCCTTAATTGCTTGAATTCCGCACTTTTTGGAGTTGGGAGCAATCCACTGTTGGTTTCTTGTCATAGTGCAGAAACAGAGATCGATCGGCAGTCTTTCATTGCATGACTACGTGGAGCTCCATGCTGAGAAATTAATTCTCAAGTGACCTCCATTTATCTCACTAAAGACGTGCGTCGAAGCATAGAGATGGCTTGGATCACTTCAAGGCAGACCCAACACTCTTTCCTGTGGATCGTGATCCTTGCTACTTTGACCTAGCGATCTTTTACAGTCGCCATTACTCTTGAGACCAGTGTTACTTGGGAGCAAGAGCGAAAACAGGAGCGGGAGCGACATTTTCAGAAGCTCCCGGTTTGGGAGCGAATCCAGGAGCGTTTTTTTATATAATATATATATTTTTTATATTTTGATATGTATATGCCAACAAAAACATGTAGAATGATGAATTAGATATAAAAAACATAAAAAAAACATAGATTGAACCATATAACAACAATCATCTAGAAGTTATAATCTTCATCAACCACATCCACAAGTTAGTAACATAGTAACATACAACATATTGAGTTTCATGATTCATCAATCTTAAAGTTTCAAGCTTTCAAAATTCAATATATAACATTTATCATCATTGATCACCAAAGTTGTACTTGTAAGCTAAGTGTAACCATTACAACAAAATTACAAATAATATCTAACATGAAATGAAATGTTATAAAATGAAATGAAATGAAACAACTTTCAACTTTCATGAAGCATCATATTTATAATTCATTACTAATGAGTTATAATTGCCAACTTCAAACTTAAATTGTCATATATCGTTTAAAAAAAATATCATAATAAATATGAAAGAGTCAATAGTTATAAAACTACTAGAAACTAAAAAAGAGAAGTAAATCTATTATCTATTTCTTATGCTTGGGCCTCTTGCCACCACAAGAAATCTCTAATTTTTTAGTCTTGTTGGAAAATCAGGATCTTTGTCATTAATATCACCCTCTAAGCATCAATATTCAGAGGTATCTTTTTCATTACCTATGTATCTGTATATGGATCTTTGTAATTAATATCACCCTCTAAGCATTAACATAAGATAGAAAAAGCATAGAATGTCAAGTCAAGATTTTGTTTGAGTGATGCGTACATTTTTAGGAGGGTCATTATAAAGGAATTCGACAACCAATGTCACTAACATCAAGGTACATAGAGGGATTGGTGCTCTTGATTAAAGACGAGTTCCATACCCT
The DNA here is from genome assembly GCA_000404065.3 of Pinus taeda. Lineage (NCBI taxonomy): Eukaryota > Viridiplantae > Streptophyta > Pinopsida > Pinales > Pinaceae > Pinus > Pinus taeda. The sequence continues at coordinate 78,762 of APFE030005513.1, forward strand.
AATACATGACAAAATTCAATGGAAACATTGCAATCCCCCAATCCTGAAATCCTGAAAAACTGATAAGTCTGCTGGATTTTGAATGAAATCTAAAATTCTACTTTCTCCATATGAAATCTAATGAGGCCAGAACCACTCTCAAACATCCTGAGTCATTTCATGGTAATGTTGAAAATTTAAGTAAAATGATGAAAATGAAGATTAAAAAGAATGTCACTTTACCATGAATAGCATATCAATACTAGGGCCTAGACTTGATCATTAAGTTGGTCCACTCAAAAGTTATTTGTTTCTTTCAAAAAAAATTGCATTTCAAACATTACTACAAAAAAAAATTGCAAAAAAGGCAAAACGCTCCCGAAAAGGCAAGGAGCGAAATTTTTTTTAGGGAGCGCGCTCTCGAAATCGCTCCCTTTTCGAGAGCGCGCTCCCGACCCGCTCCCGAGTCGCTCCCACGCGGAGCGCGGATTGGGAGCGAGATCGACGGGGGCGCTCCCTCGCAACACTATTCACGAGAAAATTACAGGACTACAAATTTCAGATTTTCCTGTAATTTAACCAGTGTTGACTTTGACTTTCTAGGCAGATTTTTAGTTCGATCATTTGGGCAATTTTCTATTTGGGCAAGCCATACTCCTTGGCACAGAAACCGAGGTGATATGAGCAATTTGACCACAGAGATAAATTACAGGTTGAACGCAGACTTCAAGGCAGAATCTGACCAACTTTGACCATTGAATTTGTGACTGTTTTGAGCTGACTTTAACCACTTGTTCAGTCCGAGTTTGACTAGGTATGACCAAACTGCTTTGAGGACATTTTACTGCTACTTTGACCAGTGTTGACTTTCTGGTTAGCGTTGAATTTGACTGCAAATTTGACAGGGTCGTTATGACTTTGATTTGGCAAGTCAATTTTGACTTTTTGTACTCTCTCTGTTGAACATTTGATATAATAATAAGAAGAATTAATCAAAGGGTTTTCCCCATCTTGGGGTTTTTCCTTGGAATCCGTCAAATCTAGTGTTGTTAATTTTAGATAACCATGGTATGCTCTATGCTTTAGCACAATTTACTTCAATGTTCCTTATCAGCCCAATGACAATTTCCAATTATTTCCAGTAGCAATCACATTAACTTAAACACATTGACAGTCAATGCAAATAGAAAATAAAAACAAGTGCAGAAGACAAGAGGACACAAGATATGGCATATGCCAGGGACAAACGCCAATGTAGGGAAACCTTTTGATAAAATCTTCTTATTATTCTTGATAAAACAGCCCTGTCAAACCAACAGTCAATTGCAGCCCTAACCAGAAAGTCAACGGTGGTCAAAGCAGCTCCAAAATGTCCTCCAAGTAGCTCGGTTAATAGCAAAATAATTCGGCCTTCCAAGAGGGTCAAAATCAGCCCAAAAACAGCTGAGTCAACCCAGTCAAATGTTGTTGTTATTTATGCGGTCAAAGGTTGAAGTCAACGTTGAAGTCATACCAGTCAAAGTGTCCCAATCACCTTGAAAATCATGCCAATCAATGCGGCCTTCAAAAATCAGAATTCTTCCCACAAGAACAAGGTCAACCCATGGTCAAACAATCATGGTCAATGCTGATCAAAGCTAACTGGTTTCCTAAAATTTTCGGCTGCCAAAAACAGTCCTGAAGTTCATCCTCTTTCACACGTGCGAAGTAGGGAAGGCTGCCTCCAAGCTTTACGAACCAATCAAAGAGGAGAGAGAGAGATATGTGATGAGATGAGTGATGTCCAAATAAGAGAGAGGTCACTTCTATTTCTACAATTAGTTGAGGGTGATGAGACACATCCATTGGGCTTCATGAGCCTACATTTGACTGAGGTCGACCTTAACAATTTGTGTATGAGAAAGAATAAATTCAAAATTCTATTTCTGCTTCTCAAAATGAGATGATCTTTATATCAAAATTGGACCTCTCGAAAAGAGGAATCCAATGAAATAATCATCTCTATCATATGAGCTGTCCTAAGGTGGAATTTGGTCCTAGTTTCCAATTTTAACACTCCCCCTCAACTAGGGAGAATTCCAACTGTCAATCCATCTATCATCATCATGTCATCATGTACCATCTCGACATCACTACCCTGCTCTGCCCTTCTATGCTTTGTTGAACCATGAAGTAACAATGAAGAAGAAGTGATCGAGAGTGAGTCACAAGATCATACCACTCTCCACTGACAAAAGTCAGTCCTTGATCCCAGATCAAGTTGTTGAACACCATGCATCCTAGTCATAGGGAATACGGTAGTACATGATGTGTCCATCGGTAGTGCTATGGTCCCTAACCATCTTTTCCCAACTCATTGGCGAGATGAGAGGTACTTCCCATGAGTCCTGGACTCCATGCATAGGATGTGTGCTAGAGCATTGGTAGGAGAAGGTGAACCACTCATCCTACTCATATGTCATAGGAAAAGGTGAACCACTCATCCTATGCATATGTCAATCACAAGGGAAGGTGAACCACTCCTCCTACATACATGTGTCTATAATGAGAGGGGAAGGTGAACCACTCACCCTACACACATGTCAACCATCATGGGGTATCACAAGGAAAGGTGACCCACTCACCCTACACACATGTCAACCATCATGGGGTATCACAGGGGAAGGTAAACCACTCACCCTGTATCTAGCGCTCCACTAGGGGAAGGTGAACCACTCACCCTATAGTCACTCATAACTCCAAGAAGTACCCCAAGCCCCCAGGAGCTCCCAAAGTTCTGTGTCCAACTCATACAGGACCCTCATAGGAGGGTCATTGCATGACTCCACGTCTCTCTCGGAAGGTTAAGAATTTGACCTTCCGCAAAGGCTTCGTGAGAATGTCTACGACCTGCTCATCTGTTCTAATGTGTTGGAGTCTTACCATTGTACCATATCCCTGATAAAGTGGTACCTGATATCAATGTGCTTGGTGCAGTCGTGGAACACAAGATTCTCTGATAGGTGAATCCCACTCTAGTTGTTGCAGAAGATCACGTTGGTATCTAGCACGTGCTCAAATAGCTCACTAAAGAGCTTCCTCAACCAAACAGTGTCACAACAAGCCATACTTGCAATAATGTATTCGGCCTCGACGGTGCTTAGTGCAACCGATTTCTATTTCCTACTCATCCAAGATATAGAAGCAGACCCCAAAGAGAAGCAACACCCAGATGTGCTTTTACGATCCACCACTCTGCCAGCCCAATTAGCATCTGAATATTCATGTAGCCTCAAGTTTCTAGCAGTGTATCTCAGTTCATAGTGGATTGCGTCCTTAGCAGCAATCCAATGAATGTTATGAGGCTTGACCATAAACTGACTCAACGTGTTCACAGCGAAGCATGTGTCAGGATGAGAGTTGACCAAGAACATCAAGGCCCCAACAAGTTGACGATACTCAAAAAGGTTTGCTAATCCAGGCCCAACAGCACTTCTACATAGCTTCTTAAAGTTGAGTTCCATCAGAGTAGTCACGGACTTGCAATCCACCATTCCACATCTCTCAAGTAGCTTCACAATGTATTTTCCTTGAGAAAGGAAAATCTCACCTGGATTTTTCCACACTTCCAACCCTAGGGAAGTAATGAATCAGTCCTAGGTCCTTCATCTCGAATTCGGAAGCTAACTCCTCTTGCATTGATGAATGAGAGGGCCATCACCTATCAGAAAGAGATCATCCACATAAAGGACCAGAATGAGAAGCTTGTCCTTTTCAATCTTGAAGTATAGGTTTGGGTCAACATCACTCCTTGTAAATCCTAGCTTCATAATATCGTTGTCGTTCCTCTCATACCAAGCTCTAGGGGCTTGCTTCAACCCATAGAGGGCTTTCTTTAGCCTACATACATGTGTCTTAGGATCTTGAACCTCGAACCCCTCGGGTTGTTCCACATAGACTTCCTCCTTAAGCGAACCATGCAAGAAGGCATTTTTCACATCCATATTACAAGGTGGCTGTAATAAGTTAAATGATTTTCTATCTGTGCACATTTGTTTTTCCACTACATATGTAGCATTTTCTTAAAAAAAATCCACAAATGATTTAGTTTAGAAAAATCAACATATACACATCGAAAGAGAGGAATTAAGGGAGTCACCAACATTGCGTAGGTTTTCCACAATTTTTACACATTTATTTACTTTGATTATAATTTCCTTGATAATCACATACAACATTACAATCAGCCCTGGATGCAAAGTAGGATGCCCGGCACCTCTATTAACTTTTCCCATTAACTCAAACATGAGACTTCTATACTCCTCCCCAATTCTAGAGCTATAGGTTTGTCACCTTCTAGGGCACCAAAAACTGTCTACAGATTGACAAAGAGACAAACCCATGACATAAAAAGGATGTTGGGTGGTAAAATCGACATAAATTAGGGCAATCTTGGAATGTAATCGAGAATATTGTTAAAGTTATTTCTACAATGACCTGGATTCCTCTTCCACCGAATTGATGCAAAGATTCCGCGAATAGAGTCAAACAGATATGGTTGTGGCTGCAAATAAATCAATTCTAATGTTCGAATGTACTCTTAAAGTCACTATAATTTATTATCTCGGAGGTTAATTCTTTGACGCAAATGGATTTGGTTATAAAATTATTTGCACGTTTTTTTTTAGCTTGAATTTACCACATGTCAGAACTATTAGATTTTTTTTAAAATGTCCTCGATTTAACTGAATATTTCAGACCGTCTATGCAATAGAGTGAAATATTGAAAAAATAAAAACGAAATGAATATTTCCCACACTTTGATTGGATTGTTTAAATTAGTGTAGTTATGTAAATTAAGCTGCGAAGAAATGTCAATAGGCATGATCCATAATTAAATAAGTTAAAAGTATAATTAATGATATAAGTTATACATTAGGAAAATAAAAATGAAATGAATATTTTGGATAATTTGTTTATTTTGATTGAATTGATGGTTTGAACGAGATGCATATGCGTCATCAACATGCTAGACCTCTGTGGGTCACTGCCATCAATCACCAAAATTCTCACAAGTGGCCTCAATTCGATTGATGTGTGAATGTTATGAATTGAAATGTGGAGGGACCATGACCTTTCCACTTGGCTCTCCAGACATCCCCCCACATGGCCATCCAACTACTTGGAAGGTGAACGGTTGAGATTCATTGACATGATCTAACCATTGGAAGTCGAGGGTTTCGAATGAATTAGAACAGAGTATCACTTGGCTCAGTTGACCTCTACGCTCTTGTCTCGCCCAGTTCTGCAAGTCCTGCAACTCACTTTCACTTCCACATTCGACCAGATTCGCCCTTGCTTAGGTATGCAATTGACTGATAATGGTTCCTTAAAACCTGCTTCTTATACATTCTAATTTCTTTGGCCGGATGATTTATTGATTTGGTCTGGTTTACTGTCACAGTGCGACTCGGATACCGGATAAGACTTGGAGTATTGCTATTCCCTGTTGCTTCATTAGTTCTTTCAGCATTATACTCGGAACCTGAAAATGATGACGTATCAGGGGGTTGTCAACTAGGATACGTTCTTCGGTTAAGTAACTCGGTATTTCCAGAGTCTGAGAATTTCCAACTCAATTATTCTCGTTAAATTGTGGTGTTGATTGCGCAGAATCAAACTCCTCGTGCTCTTCGTGCCGAGACTTCTTAAAGGGGATTTCACGAATCTCATCGAACACTTCCTCTTCATTCCTTTTATGCTTTGTTTCAACGCGCGAAGTGTTTTCAATAAGATTAGCAAGTAGTTCTTCAGATTCAACTGGGTTTCACTTTCTAGGGTTTCTCTTCGAATTGGGTTGCTCTTTCAAGGGCCTCCTCTTCATTCTCCCTAATCCATTGAGTTTCTTCTAGTATGTAGATTTGATTGCACCTGGGTCTTCATATCATGGGATTTTAATTCACATGAAATTTCTTCTACTTCATGGGGTTTTTCATTATGAATCTATTTCATCATGAATAATTTTTTTTTTGGGATTCCAGTATTCTGGGCAAGACATATAGTTGGTATTCTTTATGCAAAAGTATGCACTCATCCCTATAGAGTGAAAGCACCAGATTTTCTTTCAATACTGCCATTGCAATGTTAATACCGGTGATCCGTAGTAGCTCGCTAGGTCACTCTAGATAACCTAGAAGTACCCGATCACAGTGTGTATTTACATTGGCCACATCCTGAGCTCTCATTGGATGAGCTGAATTGGTAAGTATGTCTAGGTACCGAGGATGAAAGGGGCTGAGGAAACCCTCATTTGTCAATTTCCGAGTATCAGCAACAAGGAAAATAATAGGACCCACTGCCTCCAAACCCTCTCTAATGCGAGAACTCACAATATTTAGATCCCCTTACAACCCTTTCAGTGGTGGATCATAGGAATCAATGAACTGAACTAGGAGATGATAGAATTCATAATCTCTTCCACTTCTTAACATAGTATGCATAAGGTTGTAGACCTGCAGAATCATTTTTCTCGATACATCTGATTATTCACTCACATTGGTACATTCGACTCACATATCTGATTATTAGGTTGTAATGTGGAAGTTTGGTTCAGTCTTCAATCTTTGGCAATTGAAACAGATAATATTAAATGCAGAAAAGGCTCAATTGAGTTGCCAAAGCTTTCAGCCAATAGACTAAAAGCAACGGCTAGCATGGTTTCTGAAGAAGGCATGCATCAGTCACTGAGCACTGCAATTGATTCTGAACAAAAGATATGTGGAGAAACAACCAGGAAGATGCCAAACACAATCCATAAGGAATCATCAATGCCAACACAACATTTTCAAGAAGGAATATTGGCTACTGTAAATATGACCGAAAGTAATGACCAAAGTACTTCCTGTTATGACAAACAGGATGGTTCAAGGACATCAAAGAATGAAATTCCAGATAAGCAGAGACTTGAAAGAGCTTGGTCACAAGAGGATGAAAAATCAAAGGTATGCATTGCTTGTTTAGTTAATTTCATAAACTTTAAGGTTCACATATATTGGAGTAATAATTTTTTTTTAAATGTTAGCAGAGAGAGCTTGCTGCATAATTGTAACGCAAAATTTACAGGAAAATCAATCTTGAAATTCTAGGAGCACAAGCTATGAATCTTGAACACTAATATGTTTTCACTATTTTGATTCAACAGGTTATTATGATGTTTACCTCGACTAGAAGTGCCTTGTTGTGACAGACAACATAATTAATATTTTGTTTATGACAATCAATAAATAATTACAATTTTGTTTATGACAACTCCTGGATATATATAAAATAAAGTTTTGGATATGTAAATTGTTAAATAGAACTTTCTTTTGTTTGTTGGTTACAATTCCAGCTATATGATGGTAGCCACTAAGGTCCCAAGTGTTTGAATTTAAGCTCTGATACCAAATGACAGGACCATACAACAGATGTTAAACAGTAAAGGGAATTTTATCCAGAACCTGTGATTATTTTTCCTAAATTCTTACAGAATTAACTAACAGATTAACTGATAGAACTGTTGAGGGTACCTACCTGTGCCCATGTGGTTGATGATGCCTCCAGCTCCCTACGTCGGTTACCAAAAGACCGAATCCACCCAACCAAAATGAGTAGAACCTGGCTACTCAGTCCAGTCAGCTTCTGAGGTGAAGCAGACTGTTCCCCCGTGCCCAAAACCTCAAAACAATCCGCGCTCTTCCTGCTGATAACTTTTGTTCCTCCTTCAGTTTCCCTTCCTCCATTCTTTTCCTTCCTCCCAGCTCCCCTCTAAACTTCTGTTCGGTGGCCTTTATTTGGTTTCTTGGCGGTGGTCGCTCTTCCACCAGCAGCCCACCGCTTAGTCTCCTGGTGACACCCCCCCATGTCACGTATCACCTCTCCATCTCTTTTATGGTCACATATAAACATATGTATATACTTTATGATTTAATAATGGCATTTCTTTATGTTTTATTAAAGCACTTAATTTTAATATTAAAATTATAACATTATTTTAAGAACCCTTTTAATTAATTTCTTATATACATTTTTAATCATTTTATTAATTTATTAATATAATTTTTATTAATAATCTAAGATATATAGTTTATTAGCCCTCTTTTAGTATTTACTTATTAATCATAATACATTAAGTAATATGAGTGTTGATGGATGAGTAGAACCTCCATTCGAAGAAATGTCATGATATTTAGTACTTATAGTTAATTTAGTATATAAATACTAGTGCGGTGTATGCGACACATGCATATGTAGCTATCATATGCATGCATCGTATGCCTGCTATTATTCTTGCGTTCTCTATATTTATAGATAGGTCGTTACAATATGCCACTGATAATCAGATCTACCAATGATGATAAGAGCTTTGCCACTAATAATTAGATCTGCCAATGATGATAAGGGATCTGCTAGTGATAATCAGATCTGCTGATGATGATAAGAGAACTAATTTATTGATGCAAGGGCTTGATCACCAATGCGAGAGCTAGATCACCAAAGCGAGAGAGAGAGAGAACTCGATGTGTTGCAAATGAAGGCTTCTCTTCAATAAATAGAAATCTTTGAGGCGAAATCCCTTCCTCGAATTAAGTGTTTTGGAAGCTCCTAGAGTGATCCATTCGAATTAGATAACTTAAGTGATTTCATTTTGCACATGTCTAATTGAATCACTTAAGTGATTTTATTTTGCACATCTCTAATTGCTTTATAAAATGTTTTTGAAATAAATTTTGCTCTTATGAAAAATAATTTGCTCTTGAGAAATAATTCGCTCCGAGGGTGAAAGGGGTTAACCATATAAAGTGATTTATAGGGAAATTTCTCCCTAGTTTCTCAAAAATTCAACACTATGAGACTCTAAAGCAGCCACAGGGTCGAAATTTGGGCTTTGCAGCAAGGTCGAAAGTTCTGAGATTTTGATCAAGATTGGAGAAGGCTTGACCATATTTGACTTCTGTTGGCTTTGACATATTGAAGAAGACTTGGAAGGGTTGACTTGGAATCTTTAGAGAACTCTTGGTCTAGGTTGTGGATATCTCATTTTGACTTGATTCTATAAGAGAATTGTTGGGTTTTCCCTCTTGTAGGGTTTTTCCCTGGCTTGGAGCCTAAGCTTTTGCGTCTCTTGTTTCTTTGTGATTTTGGAAGTCAAAATATTGTATAATTCCTTGATGAAGAAGAAATAATAATTAAAAGAAGAAGATTAATATTCACAAGTAATTATCAAGTAGGAGAATCAAGTATCATCCTAATTACATTTGATTTTCCAACATAACTTACTCACTTACAATCTAGGTTGCATGAAACTTGGAAACAGATATGGTCTCCAAAAGAGGAACGAATTGGAAACATGACCCCCAAAGATATTACGAAACGGAGAAATAGCAAATTTTGAAAATAAAATAAATAGATATTAAAAAAATTGGAAACTACTTCCCAACAGGGTTGGATCTAATGGAAAGGAACCAAAGCTTTTCACAAGTGAGCAGGGTTCAATTCCTATTAGGGCCATTCCTCAAGCCATGGGATCACCTTGAGGTAATGCTCAAACATGTGATCGCACCAAGAGAGATTATATTAAATAATCTCATGACCCATGCACACATAAGTGGATCAAAGCCCATGGGCATGTCCTTCAAATTTTAGCCCAGAGGAGATGGATCCATTGGTGAAGAGTGTGAATATTTTCACCCACGTAGAAAGTTCAATTCCTATAAGGGCTTTCCTAGAACCATGGGGTCCTCTTGAGGTATTTGTTGAAAATGCGGTTGCACCCAGAGAAATTATGATAAATTATCTCATGAGTCATGATATGTGCACACATATGTGGGTCCAAAGCTCACTCACATGTCCTTCAATTTTCATATTTGGAGATTCAACACTGATAATTAGTTGGATGAATGGGACATCTCAATAGCATAATGTGATGCTCAAGCCTTCATGAGAAATCTTAAAAGATACTAGTTGACAATTTGAGCTATTCATTTATTGCAGTAGACATTTTGTCAAAAGAATGTCAAATATTGGTGGAGGATCATATGGATTTGAAAGAGATCTGAGATGATGAATCAAATGCTTATCTTCAGCTTTTTTGACTTGGTTCATGGATATTGTTTCATGTGTCTTTTTAATTCTATTTTTCTTTATAAGAAATTGTAGTTTATAATGTATATTGAAAAAATCCTCATTATATCTATAATAATTTTGGGTTGTTGTACTAAAGGATATTTCATTCTCCTAGGAATTTTTTGACCTTTTGGGGATTATCCTTTTAAAATCATATATTCAGGGTATTTTTTGACAACTAGGAAAGAGAAAACTATTTATATGAAAGTGCTTTTTGCACCTAAAGAATGTAATTTTCTTTCTGACTATGAATAGCAACTACAACCTTTTACTACGGAAAAAATATCAAATTATCAAGAAAAATTATAATGATAACACAGTCAACAAATTAATAAAAATCTAATTTATACGTTAAATCCCATATAGCATTACATAATATATAAGTAAAAGTACAAATTAGCCTTATAGATTAGGTCATATATTCCAAGATATAAAATGAGATGTAGAAAATTCATTTAGCTTTCAAAGTTTGAAGACACTAAACTTGTTAGAATCAATAAGACTTTCCTACAACTTACCATTAAAATCTATAGAAAATACCAGTGTTCCACGAGGACGTGTCCCCTAGGATCGGGTGCACGCACCCCTCACACCCCATGCACTTGAGACAAAGGGACATTTGGGGGTGCGTTTCCCCATGCACCCTTTTTGGGGAGTCATGAGGAGATGCAATGGAGCTGCATTTCCCTAGTGTGGGGGATGTGACTCCTCAAAAGGGGTGCCTTTGGGCATCCCCCCTCAAAAGGGGTGCTTTTGAGCATCCCCTTTTGAGGGGGGACGTGTCCCCCCTTGAATTTGTCTAATAACCCTAATATTTCCAAAAAAACTATTGAAAATTACGTATTAAAAAACTTAAAAAAAATAAAACTAAACTAAACATTAAAAAGTTACTTAGGTTAACTTACCTATTCATTTCCTAAATTTTCTTACCTGCCGTCGAGCTCTACTAAGTTCTCTTTTACCGTCGTTGAACTGTGCTCTTCTACCGGCGTGGAGCTCTTCTATCATGTCGTCGAGCTCTTCTCTCTTGTCAAGCTCTTCTCTCTTGTCGTAGAGCTTTTCCCTCTTGTTGTCGAGCTTTGCTCTGTTTTCCATCATCGAGCTCCGGAATCCATCGCCAATCTTGTTGTCATCGACCTCCGGAATCCATCGCCAATCTTGTTGTCATCGACCTCCAGAATCCACCGCCACTACTTGCAACTGTCTCAAACTCCATTGGCGTCTAGACTCCAACTTCCAACGTATTTGTGGGCCTCAAACCTCTAGCTTCCAGTTCTTTTTTTGCTTGAAGCCACCACAGTGGTCGACCATCCTTCTCTCAGTCTCAGAAGAAGAGAGAATAATTAGGAGACAATGGCTGCAATTTGCAACTCTTAGTGGCCCCTTCAACAAGCTTGATGCAAGGGAAGATCGCAATGACTTAGGCCAAGATGACCCCATTGGTTGTTGGACAATGCATGGGGATGATACTCTAGAGATCCAACAACTTGCTATTCCCTTATTGTCTCAAATTGCTAGTTCCTCTATAGCAGAGAGGAATTGGTTCGCTTTTTTTGCTTGCAGTTGCGGTAGTCGTCGACCATCCTTCTTTCAGTCTCAGAAGAAGGGAGAATAATTAGGAGACAGTGGATGCCATTTGCAAGTCTTAATGGTCACTTTAACAAGCATGATGCAAGGGAAGATCGCAATGACTTAGGCCAAGATGACCCCATTGGTTGGTGGACCATGCATGGGGATGATGCTCTAGAGATCCAACAACTTGCTATTCGCTTATTGTCTCAAATTGCTAGTTCCTCCACAGCAGAGAGGAATTGGTCCATGTATAGCTTCATCCACTCTATCAAGAGGAATAGATTTTCCTCTAAGAGAGCAGAGAAGCTAGTTGCAGTGCACAGTTCTCTATGTCTTGCACATAGGAATATGTTGGAGTATCGGAGGGGACCAACAACACGATGGGATGTGGATCCAAAGGATAATGCACAGACGGATGATGAGGTGATGAGGGTGGACTAGATGAGTTGTAGCATGGTTTGGTTGGAGTTTTGTTGGTTACTCAAGAGAGTGACTCTGACTCAGATAGCAACATTCCCATTGATGGTCCTGATGACTTCATGCAGCAAATGGATGTAGAGGACCAATCATTGAGGTTGAGTCCTTGATGTTGATTTTATTTTTAGTGTTGATTATCCATTTTTACTTTTCAGTTTTAACTTTTGAGTTGTCACACTAGATATTGATGACCTCAGACTGATTCTTGACTCCTCGCTCTTAACTATTTCTGAGTTTGACACTTTGAATTATATAAATTTTGAATTTATTAATTTACTATTTTAGTGTTCAAACTTCAGTATATAGTATATACTATATAGTAATACTAATATTAATATACTAGTATGTTTTGCTTTCAATTTAGATTCTACAATGATGAAAGGTGAATATAATTGTTAAATCAATGTAAATTGTAGAATGATGAATGATATGGATAAATGTATTTGAATATTTCATTATTGAATTTTATTATTGAATCTCATGATATGGATGAATGATGAGTATGTCCTATGATTCATGTAACGACCCATCTATAAATACAAAGAACGCAAGCATAATAGCAAGTATACGGTACATGCATATGATAGCTACATATGCATGTGTCACATACACCGCACTAGTATTTTATACTAAATTGATTATAAGTGCTAAATACCATGACTCTTCAGGGAAAAGAAGTTCTACTCGTTCATCAATATCGCGTAATGTATGGTTAGATCAAGAGGACTATATATATATATATATATATGATAATAATAAAATCATATTAATAGAATAGAATAAAAAGGTTAACTAATAAATAAATAATAAATTAATATAAGTTCTAAAACTTATATAAAACAAATATGAATAAACTTCATATGTAAAATAAATAAATCAAACTTTATATTAAAATAAATATAAAATTAACCTTATATTAAAATAAATATAAATCAAACTTTGTAATATGATAAAATTATATATAATAAACATCATAAAGTTAAATGACAAACAATGTAATAAAGTTAAATGACAAACAATGTAATTAAAGTTAATGATACGTGAATATACCTTGGGTCATCTTAAAAAGATTATATAATTATCCTATGGTCTCAAAAACGTAGGCGGAAGCGTGGCAGTAGGAGGGGGAGCGGTGGCTGCAGGTGGGAGGGTGGCCACTGCCACACCCAAGGATATAAACCGCAAGTAATGGGCTAAGAAGGGGCGACAAACCAAGAGAAAAACCAGGAGGAAGAACCAGCCATTGGAAGAGCTTTGAGTGTTCTGAGCTTCTGGGCACGGGGGACAGTCAGCTTCTGTTGAGAAGCTTACTGGATTGAGCAGCCAGGCTCTGCTCAGTCTGGCTGGGTTGAATCGGTCTCTCGGTAATTGAAGCAGCGTAGCCACAGGTATCTTCAACTGTAGCAGTTCAGGTAGGTACCTGCTTTAAATTCTTTACTGTTTCTGTATATTAGTTTTTCGGTTCTTACATATGGTATCATAGGGCATGTTCAAACCCTTTCGACCTCATAGGCCCTTATAATTTTCAAACCCTTTGTAATTTTCATGCTTTCTGTCACTTCTTTGCGGCGTTGGAGTACCATTCAATTTTCCCCTCTCTGCTTGTGTTCAGTGCAGGCTGTTAGTGCTATGATCGCTAGGAGAAGGCAAACATATCATAGAAACGTACGGAACAATAAATTATCAACTCAAAACGACTTGAAACCTATAGGAAATTCGTAGTTTGTAAGTATTGATTGTGAATAGGCCTCCTATCGCACCGAGTATTAGCTTCCATGTTAAGATTCTCTCTCTGTTCTGTTTCATTTTTGTTATTTGTAAGAAAAAAAAATCTGTGGGACCTTTAAATATCAATTCATGGAAATCAGTACCTGTGGCGAAAGGAGTTGGCAAATGAGGTTTCCTGCACGTCGGAATCATCAGATAATGTAACGGTGAATATTTCAAGAATTTTGTGTGAAACGATTCTTCTATGGCTTCGGGTTCTGACTTTTCCTGTGGTCTATGCAAGGGAAGGGATGGACTTTCTCTTGTTTCTTAGAAAATGCTCTAATTTTTGTCCTATTCTGTTACGGAATTCCCTCCCTTCAGTTAACCTTTTGGCAAAGCGTTTCAAAAAAAAAAAAAAAATCAAGCCGTAATGCAAAACCAATCCTATTTCTTTTGAGGACAGCGTAATAAGGTTGAAGAGCTGTACTTATTTACGGGGGTTTCCATTTTTTGAACTTATCTCACTGAAGGTCAAGGTCACTTTGTTTCCCTCCCTAAATATCCAAAGTTTGATTTGCATTGTAAACATTGATGACTGTTCCCGATAGGAATCAATTTTTGCCTCAGATCTTGGCTGGAGTTATTTCTCTCTGTTTGCTTTTGAATTGTTTGACAAAAGTCCTGAGCGGTTAGCTGAAAGTATTTTCCAGAATTGTACACTAATTGTTTGTAGAAATGTGTCAAAGGAAAAATTTCAAATTTTTGGAAACATTTGCTTGAATTTGTGGATAGTATCCCTAGTTTTCTGATCTACGGTAATATGAACCGGGCCGCTGTCTGCAATGAAATCCAACATCGGCACAACAAATCAAAAAATCTAAAGTATTTCTAACAAATTACAATACAATTTTGTCATTGAGCCGTAAATCGTAGATCCTTTTTAAGCGATGTGCTTCCATGTCATTAAAAACATACTTCTGCTGACAAATCATAATACGTGTCAAGAGGTACTTAGTTACTTCCTTGAGCAAAATTGTTTTGTTGCTCTAACTAACCCTTTTCATAAGGTGTCGTGAACATATTTAGAAGATATATGTGAACACGTTTTGGCCCTTTTCTAAATGCAATCTTTTCGGATTCTATGTAAAATCAGTTTATTCACGAAATTATCGTTGTGATGATCATCTCAAAACCACAAGTCACAGTGTCAAGAAGGCCACATCATATTTTTTTTTATGGTATTTACAGTGATTTATTAGGTCCGTTATTAAGGCTGAAATTATTACTGGGACAACTTGCAGATTCAAATTCATAGATATGAACTGATAACAGTTGTGTTTCTATTCATAACTTCTCATCTGATCATAACAACTTCGCTTCACAACCAGGTTTGTAATAGTTAACTTTGATGAAAATGGCATTCATCTTACTGAATCCATCTGTTAGCAAGGGAAAATATTTTGGACAAAATACGTCATCATATAATCTCATTTGCTGTTAAAATTGAAGCCTCTGTTTTTCTTTTCTTTTTTTGATAAAGTGATATACTATATAAACGATTTCTATTAACAATGAATAAGAAAATTCGATATAGGTGAGGATGAGATTCTACTACATCGGGTATAGCTTAATTGATGGAAACTTGGAAAGTGTCGTGGGAGTGTTTTCAAGATGTAGAGGATTTTAGTGATGATTATCAAGATCAGTAAGCCCCTTTGGCACAGTTCCAAGGATCATAAAGGAAGAATTTGTTTGTTGTTTGTATGTGTAAAGCATGGTAATTTGAACTGAACAATGATAGGTTCAACTGGAATAGTTGTTTACATCTCTTGAATAAGCAATAAAGTTTGAATTTTGGAATTAAGATTTAGTGTATGCAATCAAGCAGAAGCTCAAAGGACCATGCAACAAAAAAAATTAACTGCCCTTAAAATATTTAATGAATTGTTAGGCCGCAGTTTGAGAACAATATAATGTTTTTGCTGTATAATATTTTGTAACGACTCTTACAGAATTATTCTGTTTCAACTATTTGGTCAGAATTATATTTGGAATGTTCGTATTATGTTTAATTATATGACTTCATGCTTTTATCAGCTATGTTACCAAAAACAAGGTATGCCAAACAGGATATTAGTATGATGCCCAGATGCTTTGTTTAAATGCTACTAAATATGCTTTGTTTGATGCCCTGATGCTTTTGAAAACTGTCTTTACTGTTAAAATATCTTGTTATGTACTAGACATTTGCCATATTCATCATAAATAAATTGATCTTTTGTTTTACATTTAGAAAAAAATTCTGAAACTTAATGTGAGTTGGTTACATAATAGTTGCTCCATGTCTCTCTTCTGCTATATCGGTTGAGGTCTAACCACTCTTATAAAATTTTAGGATCATTCTGTGAAGCATATACAATGTGCAAGTCCTCGAGCTGTCTGAAGTAAAGCCTGATTGCAGATTTTCATTATGTGAAACCCTCTCAATACTGCATCCTCCATTGCATATTGACAAGAATGTTTAGGATCCATATACTTGGTAATAGTGCCTTTGGTCCTTGGTCACTCGAATTTCAAAGTAGGGTACTGCAGAAATATTAAAAGAACCATTTTTCTACCTTGCCTGATCAACTGCAATATGTAGGCCACTGACCTATATTTTATGTACAATTTGACTATTGATCTGAATTTACCCTTCAGTTTGACCCCCAACCTACATTTATGGTATGGTAGACTGCTGAAATGTATCTCTTCTAGATTTTAATCATGACATCCCTATGGTAAATTTCCCGGCTAAAGGTCATACTAATATGGAACCAGAACGATCCTTCATTTATATATAGATATATATATATATATATATATATATATATATATATATATATATATATATTATAGGTTTAATCCATATCTAAGTAATATATTCAAAAATATAAATATGTATGCCCTTCTTTAAAGGTAATAACTAGATTGAGGTGTGACGGGTATGTTGTCGATATTCATTGTAACAAGGCGTTTAACATATTCATTTTGTGAATGTTATTTAGTAATAAATTTTAGATGATCTACCTTAGGAGCTAATGACCATACACTTCCGCATTATTCATATTAGGATAGAATACCCTGCATTAGGACAAGGAGGTCGCGAGACCACCCTCCTTGACCTCAGTACCAGTAAGATCCGCCTAGCCGATAAAAATAGCAAAACTATACCCGTTTATGAATGTGAAGTTGCAAAAGAAAATTATATGTTAAATTCGATTGTCTACCTCAAATTTTTATAGAATTTTATTATGTGTTCAGGAACCATTACAATGGTAAGGACTTATGAGCGACGACAACGTGATCGGGCAGCATCACCACCATTAATGCCACCACCGTCGCCATCATCATCCCCATCGCCACCACCATCACCATCGTCACCACCAAGACCATTATCAACATCAATCGCCCCAGCGCCAGAGTTGACTGTGATAATGAACTCATTGGAAGCCTTATTGGAGACATTAAAAGAATCAACTAAGGCTAAAACCAAAGAGGAATTTCAACATTTAGCTACCAGTTCAGCGGAAACAAAGAATTTTGAGCCCAGAAGATCGAAAGAAGACATTTCTAGGGAGGTTCAGAAAATTAGACTCCTAGAATTCTCAGGAGGTCGAGCAGGTAAACGCGCTAAAGCATGGTTAGAAGGAATGAACAGATGCTTTAGATTAAGAGAATATTCTTCTTCGGCAAAAACAAAAATTGTTGTATTCAATTAAAGGAAAGTGCCTTGATTTGGTGGGGAAATCTAGAAAAACAGCTACACCTTACCTCGGATAATGTCCCTTGGGAACTATTTGAGGAAAGGTTCCGCGCAAAGTATTTACCTCCATACTTTCAACAACAGCAAGCCAGAGCCTTTCATACATTAATTCAAGGAAATAAAACAGTGGAAGAGTAAGAGATAAGGTTTATGGAGCTGGTAAAATACATTCACTACTTAGATTCTGATGAACGTCAAGCTGAACGCTTCATATTTGGGTTAAATCCTCACATTAAAGCCTTGGTAAGCATGCGGAAACCATCATTAGTAGCTGAGGCGGTTGAATGTGGTCGTTATGCAGAAGAGCACCTTGGAATCAAAAAGGATATAGGGCCAACAGGACCTTTACAATCAAGATTTCCAGGAAAGACTCCCCGAAACTTCTTTAGAGGAGGTAGCTCGAGGCCACCTTACGGTAACAGGTTTACCCCAAGAAATATAGGATCAAGAGCTCCCATGGCAATAAACACTATAGCTGCGGAATCATCAAACACCAGTCCATGGACATCTCGAGGGACTGCCAGTAGAGGAAGAAATTCGAGAGGAATCAACATGAGAGGACAAAGCTCGTTCTCTAGAAATTCACGTCCTAATTCAAGAGGATCAACGCAGCTTAATTGTTGGGGATGTGGGGGACCGCATTTTCAACGTGACTGCCCAAAAGCTTTGTCGAATATATTGCATAGGACTAGAAAGCAACCGATATCAAACAATCGAGGTAATCATAGAATTCATGCAGGAGTCAGCAACGACCAAGCAGCGTATCAATCCACTGTAGTGGAATCTTCAGGTATTATCAATGGTATAAAATTCAAAATCTTATTTGACACTGGTGCCACAGATAGTTTCATTTTGTCATACGCATTAAACAAATGTGGGTTGGCAGCTCGTAGACAAAATGATTTCCATCAAGTGGAAATGGCCTCAGGAGAACTCCAATCCGTGGGCTTAAGTGTGGATCAATGCAAAATTGATCTAGGGGTCTGTACGACTAAACTGAAAGTCTATGTCACAGCCTTAGGAACTCAGCTAAATTTAAGCGCTGCTTACCATCTTGAGACTAATGGGCAAATAGAAAGAGTAAATCAAGTATTTAAAGACATGTTACGAATGTATGTGATGGATCAGCAATCACACTGGGAAAAGTATTTACCCTTAGTCGAATTCGCATACAACAACAGTTACCACAGTTCGATTGGAATGCCTCCATTTGAAGCATTATACGGCAGACCTTGCAGAACACCGTTTAGTTGAGACAGGTTAGAAGATCGAGTGGTAATAGGACCAGAATTAATCCATGAAATGGAAGAACAGGTAAGACAAATTAGACAACGATTAAAGGAAGCACAGGATAGACAAAAGAGTTATGTTGATGCTCACAGGACTAATAGGAGGTATGAAGTAGGGGATCAAGCTTTTATTAGAATTATTCTAATTTAGTTTAATGCTCATTCTTCTAGCTGTTGCTATTTTCATTTCTTTAGCAGTTTCTTATATGAAACTGAATCTTACATAGAAACTTGATGTTTCTATCTTTGTAAATATCTCTGTATTATTATTGAGTATTGTTGCTCAATCAATTCATTGAATTCATTTGGAAATCCATATGCGTGTTTCGCACTGTTTTATGGTATCTGAGCCAGAATCCTAAATCTCGTGAGTTCTTTCTCTCAATCCCTTCTAAGGTCGAGCCCTCTGTAAGCCAGATAGCCTTCACTGAGTCTTAGCTTCGGCTCTGCTCACTGTGATAAAAGCTTACAGTCGTCTATCTCGATACAGAAGCGGATTCTGGATTTTGTGGAATTACGAGGACCAAGGGTTCTTTGTCTGTATGAATTCCAGTTTTTGTAGAATAGATCTCAGTTGTTGGTGTTAATCTCAGAAGAGATTACGTGTGAAAATTTTTGATTGGGACGCTCGGTCACTAAGGTACGCACATACAGCAATTTTTGGCACGCCCGGTGGCTCATCGCACTCGTTTTCTTCTTTGCCCGTGGCTTCATCAAAACTCTGCTTCTTCGCCTGTGGCTTCCAGACGTGCCACGCACAGTCACCGGGTTGTTTGTTTTGATCGGCGTAAAAGTGGTAAAACTCGGTCTATCACGCACGGGCTCGGTCCACCGTCCACCATCAGTATAGCCGCACGACCATTCCAGTTTTCAATCAAATCGTGCCAGGTAAGTCGGGTATATCTCTCGACGTTTTTTTTCAAAAATTCCATTTCAAAACGCCGCCCGTTCATACTCAAACTGCCTGCGGACCCTGAACAACTCCGATCAGAACGTCAAAGTACCCCGCAGACGTTTTTTTGCCGGCTGAGATCGAACACGAAAATTTTTACCGATTGCAGGGTTTACAGCAAAACGCCGCACGGTAATTTTTTTTTATATATTTTGTTACATGGTCAGCACGTCATTTATTTAAATTGCCACTCGGGTCCGAGAACGAAACATATATTTTGTTACGTGGTCAGCACGTCGTTTATCACAGCAATACGATTTTTTCTGCGTGATCCGATAACGGGTCTCTTCCTACAGTAATTACGCATTTTGTTGCGTGGTCAGAACCTTGTTTGGTCAGCGGATCACTGTGACTCTATACAGCAGAGTCCACCACTGATATTTGGATATATTTTTGACAGTATTATTAATTCTTATATTCAGTGATTATTCTAAACAAATCTGTGCTTCTCAAAGTTTTGTGTGGTAACAGCAGCATTCGGTAGCTCTTTCTCAAAGAGCAAGTTCGGGCTATTTTATACCAGCATCTATCAGATTTCATTCAGATCAGTCAGATCTCACTATCTTGAGAAACAGACAGATGGCTTCACTAACCAATCTAATGCTGGAAGGTAGTCAACGCTTCAATGGCACAAACTACAACATCTGGAAACAGAGAATGTTAACCATTTTTGAATATAGGCGTCTTGACCAGCTCGTTCTCAAAAAGGAGCTCCGTCCTGGTACAGCTGGCACTGATCAAGACAAGTTTGATGATCGAAATCAAGAGGCAGTTATGCTCCTCAAGCTCTCTATCGCTGATGATCAGTTACCACAGATTCCTTTTGGCAAGACAGCTGCTGAGATCTGGCAACAGTTGAACGAACTTCATGAGACCTCTGACAAGAGCAGAGCTTTCTTTCTCAAAAATCAGTTGTTCTCCATCATGATGGACGAACATATGTCTTTACAGGAACATCTCAACAAGATTAAAGACATTCGAGATCAGCTCGAAGCCATTGGTCGACCATGGAGGAAGAAGATCTGGTGGTCATCACTCTGAAAAGTATACCACAATCTTATGAACACTTCATAGAAACTCTAAACATTACTGCCACTAATGTTGATCTAAAGTTTCCAGAGTTATGCACCAAACTCATGCAACAGGATCAATGGTAACAACAGTTTGGTAGTAGTGCAGCATCAGCCTCCTCAGAAAATGCCTTTGCTGCCAAATATCAGTGATCTCAGTCCTTTCAGCAGAAAGGTTCTTCTCAGTATTGCAGACAGAGAATTGGCCACAAATTTGGCCACATGAAGAAAGACTGTAGACAGAGAATTGCTTCAGAACAGAAGAAACAGGGAGGGCTTCATCAGACAGCAAATGTTGCAGAACATTCCGAGCAGACAGATTCTGCCTTTTATGCTTTTACGGCTAAAAGGTCTTCCGATCATATTCCATCATCTGCCTGGTACATTGACTCTGGTGCATCACGCCATTTCTCTCACAGGCGTGACTGGTTTATTGACTTCTCATCTTTCAGTGATTCAGTGGTATTTGGAGGAGGTGAAAAATACACAGTAGATGGCAGAGGTACAGTCCAAATCCAGTCTGGTGGACGCACACTTATCTTCCTGAATGTATACTATGTTCCTGGGATGGAAATTAATCTGCTGTCAATCAGTCAGATTATGAGGAACTCTCCTCAGCTTGATGTACTATTCAGTGTGCACAAATGCTCTATTATCGACAGGGAGACAAATCTTACAGTTGTTGTTGGCCTAGAAGATCATGGTCTATACAGACTTCTTGACACTGGTGATTTTCCAGAAGTGGCTCTAGCAGCTCGTGCTTCTCCCATCAGCACTCTATGGCATCAGCGATATGGGCACCTAAACATGCAGTATCTCTCTCAGCTCTCTCGTGAAGGACTTGTGTCAGGATTACCTGATATTCAGACTCAGCAGTTGGGCATATGCGGTGCGTGTCAAGCTGGAAAACAACATCGATCTTCATTCACGAATGGAGAATCCTGGCGTGCATCTAAGGTACTCCAGCTAATTCATGTTGATATTTGTGGTCCCATGAAAACATCTTCTATCACTGCTTGCAAGTATTTTCTGCTTATTGTAGATGATTTCAGCAGAAAGATGTGGGTTTATTTTCTAAAAAATAAATCTGATGCATTTAGTATATTTCAGAAGTTCAAAACCTTAGTTGAAAAAGAGTCTAGCTGTGATATCATGACTCTTAGGACAGATAACGGGGGGGAATTTTGTTCTTCTGCTTTTTCCACCTTCTGTGCTACTCATGGCATAAAACGCCAGTTCACTACCCCCTACACCCCTCAGCAGAACAGTGTTGCTGGCACGGTTGTTGAAATGGCTCGCTCCATGTTACAGCACAAGAATGTTCCCAACAAATTCTGGGCTGAAGCAATCTTTACTGCGGTCTATCTCCTTAACAGATCACCTACTCAGGCTGTTAAAGGGAAAACTCCCGAAGAGGTGTGGTCTGGTTGTAAGCCTAAGATCAGTCACCTCAAAGTATTCGGCTCAATTGCATATGTTTGGATTCCAGCTGCTAAACGCTCTAAGTTGGATTCCAAAAGCCAGAAACTCATGATGACAGGGTACAGTGATCACCACAAGGCCTATAGACTAATTGATATTGCTACCGGTCGTCTTAGCTTCAGTGGGGATATGGTATTTGATGAAGACAGAGGATTCTTTCAGTCTTCTTCTTCTGAGCAGTATTCTACAGATCAGCCTCACAGTTTTCTTCTTCTGGTAGGTCCACCTGATGGGAGGGATGATGCAGTATCAATGTTTGATAATACACTGCCCGAGCTTCCTCCGGAAAATAACTCCTCTTGCTGCTCCTATTGCTCTTGACCCCTCTTCCTCTACTCCTAATGTTAGTTCCTCTACTCTTCGACCAAAATGGTGGGCTAAAACCATTGGTGATCTTCGGGATGATGAACTTCTTGAAGGACGCACCTCTAGACATAAGAGCACACAGCAGTCCACAGTAAATTTTGCGCTTATGGCTAATATACACAGTACCTTTGAGCCCCAAACTTACTCAGAGGCTAAGGGTACACCTGAATGGGAACAGGCTATGGACCCTGAATTTCAGAGTCTTCAGAAAAATCACACATGGACCCTGTCTGATCTTCCTAAAGGAAAAAAGCCCATTAGCTGCAAATGGATATATAAAGTGAAGTACAAAGCCAATG
>APFE030005515.1:0-12259 GCA_000404065.3 Pinus taeda
GATATTCTTTTATGAAACTTGACCAGTTGTTCTTAATTTAATGAGGAAGCTTCTTTATGCAATTGTGCACTATTGTCGTTGATTGAGAATGTTTTTGCGTTAAAGGAAGAACTGCACATAGCGATTGATATCTGGGAGTGTCACACAGCTCATATGGTATTTTTATCTATGTCTGAAGTCATTCTGTTTATATGAATTGTTATGTAACTATTTTTGCTATCGTTGATTATATGCATGCGCTATAACAACAGATCTTATTCATTCCACTATTGGATGTTTAGTGATGTGCCTTTGCTTTTAATCATGTGTATGACAATGATATAGATGTTTAAAGTGTGGTAATTTCGCTTTAATCTCTCTGCTTAACTATTTAGGCACAGCAATCTTAAATGAATTAATATCTATGTTGGAAAGATACAGTCATCTATATGCTTGTCTTTTAGACACAGAACATCAAACACTACGCTTTAGAGCTCAATAGATTCCTAGGATAGTTCCATTTATTTATATTTCTGTCAATAGTTTTAGCCTTTCGCTCACCGCTAGTGTAGTCTATAAATCATTCACCCATCCCATTTATCTATTTCTGGGAAACTGGTCCCATTATCCCCAGTCGGAGCCACTATCCCAAACGGAAAAGGAGTTGTACTAAGGTCCGGACCGGGTGGTTTCCCCAATGTTGTTGCAACGATTTTCGAGGCATCAACATGATGTCACTCTAAAAGTCTCACCCTAAAGAAACACTGGGGCAAAAGAATCAAATTCGTTGGCTAAGGCCTTACTTTACGTAAGGTGGGTATGTGGCAAGGCTTGCACTATTGTAATGGTGCTATTTGTCAGGAATTATACCACTTTTCAAGTCAACCTGACAAGTTCACCTTAGAAAATTCACAAGCAGTGGCATAATGGAATGACGAGGTTGATGAAGTGTCAAGCCAACTAGGCCTACACCTTGGAAGCGGAGGATAATTCCCATTGGTTGGGATTGGAGCCACTTGTGCAAATTAGAAATAGTATCTCATGGACGTGAGGCCCACCAGTCCTCGAATGTCTCACCCTGAAAGTTTAAAAGAGGGGTAAAATGTAAGCAGCGGGAGGAGACATGCAGGATCACGTAAGTCATGTCGCACTTGTAGAGCATGTACCCAATTGGTGGAGAGGGGGTCCTGCCACCAGATCATCATGGTGTTATGACACCATAAAAATAAAGATTTGCAACAAAGGAGGTGTCGGGATCAAAGAATCGGGGTGATATGGCAAAGGTTGCAATGGCGAACAATGGTGTAACGGAAGACCAATGGCTAGAGGAGGTCATATGGCCCCACTTCAAATGTAATCCTAGTCGTAAGGCCCCAATAGTTAGCAAAGGAGCATGCCCAAAATCGTCAGTATGGAAAAAAAGAGATTATGTGTCCCTAGACATCATCTTGGAGGTATAAGGAGGGCTAGGATGAAGGCATCAGGTCAGCGTGGTTAATTCATGACCATTGGATTCAGTGAAATGCAATGAAGAGCTTCGGGTAGGTAAGCAAAGAAAGGTTTTGGTAGTAGAACTAGATGGTGTCTAATATAATGCACTACGTAATCCCCCATACTTAAATTCAAAAAGAGTCAAGGGATCTCTACTTGAATGGTTCATGAGGCACAATACTTGCTAAGGTTTTGCAAATGGGGTAGCAAGCTAAGTGGGCTTGATTGTGGGAAAAACTCCACAGTTAAGCGCGCTTGAGCCAGAGGAGTTCTGGGATGGGTGACCTCCTGGGAAGTCCTGGTTACCGGGTGCAAGCCCCGGAAGTGATGATTGATGCTATGTGATTCGTTCTCCACTTTTCACTAGTTTCAATCCCACTTCTTCACCCCTGTGAGCATCACCCGATGCAATGAGTGCTAAGTGAACTATTCAAAAATCATGAGAAATTAGTCAGTTACGATTACCTCTCATGAAAATGGTCATACGTTTGAATCACTTACTTAACGCAGTTGAATCCCAACAAAAATGATATCTAATTGATCTAGATAATTTTATAACAGGCCTACTTGATAACATTCACCCTATGATGTGGTTAGAATAGAAAACGGTTAAGCAGTTGGCATGTCTAAGTACCTCTCATGAAAATGGTCATACGTTTGAATCACTTACTTAACGCAGTTGAATCCCAACAAAAATGATATCTAATTGATCTAGATAATTTTATAACAGGCCTACTTGATAACATTCACCCTATGATGTGGTTAGAATAGAAAACGGTTAAGCAGTTGGCATGTCTAAGTAGGCCTATAATTATAAGGGGTAGCTTTATGTTTTGTCGTATTATGTGCTAACATGATCATCGTGTTATAGGAAGATTGTTATGGAAGCCCTGTAATGGCATAATCTTGTGTTTAATTGGCCAATTACTTAATTGATGATACACTAACATCCTTGATGACTTGAATTATATTAATGCATTTGATTAATTAAAGCTAACATGGTTTTGGTGTCACAACAAGGTCTCCATGGAAGCTCCATGAATGCAAGTTCATGGTCATGATTTTGTTTTTATGCATTTATTCTAAAATGTCTAACAATGGGTGTGATTGACAGCACATTGCAAGTAGCCTAAGATAAAGCCTAAAAAAAAAAAAAAAAAAAAAAAAAAAAAAAAAAAAAAAAAAAAAAAAAAAAAAACAACACAACAACAATGAGGACCAGAATTGTTGAATACATTTCTAATCAATCACAACATGGAAGTGAATGGGCCAGAGCTAATGAAGAAGAAATATTAGTGGACCAAGGGGAAGGGAATCACTCTCCAAATTGGGTGGACACCTTGAGGAACCTAAGGGTTGAAGTCAGAAGTTTCAAAGTAGATAATGAGAGGTTGGTAAGATACCAGGAAAAACAAGATAAGATAAATGTAGTGATTCTAAAAAAGTACCTTGAATTTGCAGAGGTAGAGGCAATCTGAGCTGAGGGCTAGCCATAGAGATAGAAAGAGCCTTCATGAATAAGAAGAAAATAAAAATGGGGTAGGCAGTAGTGGATTTAGAAAGAGGCATATGCCTAAGAATGAGGATACTATGAAGGGTGATGCACTATTGAGCACTCAAAAAGGAGGAACTATTACACATGTACATCGTTCCAACATACCATCTAGTTCTACTACCAAAAGACACCATCACTCTCATCATCACCATCACCATCATTCTGGCAGCAAAGGAAAAGAATACACACCCAAAGAATTTAAAAAATCTAGGCCACCCACATTTGATGGGGAAGTGAAGAAGTCAGAGGATGCGAAAGCTTGGTTCTTGGGCATGAAGAATTTTTTTAGAATATATGACTATTCTGAAAATATGAAATCTAGAATTGCCACCTATAGCTTAAACAGAAAATAAAACATATGGTGGGAGGAATTGAAGAATGTCATAAGCATTGTGGAGAAATAATAGACCTAGGATGAGTTTGGAAATCTCTTTAGAGAACAATACCTATCTTAATGCTACTACGACAGTAAAGAAAAAGAGTTCTATGAACTCAAGATGGGACATCTATCAAATGACGAGTGCATCACTAAGTTCCTAGAAATATTGAGGTATGTGCCATATCTCAAAGATGAAAAGGTCAAAATTCAAAGATTCATTACCGGATTACCTACAGAATTCAAGGATAAAATCGAATTGTTGGAACCCCAAACTTAAAAAGATGTCATCAAGAAGCTAAAGCATTACTATGAGCAAGAAAAACGCAAGCTTGAAATCAAAATTGACTGGTGGCACAAGAGTAGTGTTGGGTATAAGAAGAGTTGGCCTAAGAAGGGCTTATAATAGGAGGGTAAACAATCAACCCCTACAAAGAAATTTCGCCAAAAGAACAATGTTGTTGCTAAGAAAATGTGCAACGGCTAGCAACAGGATAGTTAGGTATGAAGGTCAAGAGCCACTCATATGTTGGACTTGTGGTGAAAACCACAGAAGAAGAGACTGCCCAAATCAGCAAAATGTTGGACCAAATATTTATAGTGTTCAAGAGGATGGCATGGTGGGTGAGGTAGCTGAGAGTATGCCAAGAATTTATGCAACAGTGGACAATCATCAGGAAGATCACCAAGCATCCATCATTGAGATGGAAGGTGGAACTAGAGGGAGAGTTTTAGCCAAAGCCAATCTGCATCGTGGACAAAATGAGTCTCACGCTCCAAAATTGATCCATAGAGAAATTCAAAGTGCAATGGAAGCACTTTGGGCCAGAGGAGGTAACACGGAAAACGATTGACATCATGAAAGCTAATTATTCCTTTTTCTTTGTTGGTTAAGAAAATTGTGTATATGATTGTAAATACTATATAGAGTTGTGTATATAAAGATCCATAAAACAGTGTTTGTTGTGTCTTATTTCTAGTATTGCATATGGGCAAAAGAACACCAAGGGCAGTGTTCCCTCAAGGGGGAGTGGTCTGTGACAACCCCACCCATGGTTCTCTTATTAAAATGCATTTTATACATCTTTACAGATATGTAAATTTAAAAATGGGACTGAGTCAAAGGGACGTGAATTCCAAAACTAAGGAGGAGGATTGCTTGCTTGGGATGTTAAGGTTTTCTTATGCAGAAAATCGGAATTGTTTGGACAACCATTAAAGGTTGGTTGGTGCATGATTTTAATGGACTCATTCTTAAATTAAATGGGTTGCAAAAGAAAGTACACAAGCCCGTGTGCTTGAGAACATTAACAAGGAAAAAATGGACAAGAAATTAAGAAGGGGACTACACAGTGCAAGCAACGAGGGACAAGGCAATAAATGTCAGCTCGGGAAAAGAGGTAAAGGTAGGAAACAAAGGGATGTGGGGCAGCAATGAATGGAGAATCCATTGGAGCAATAGAAAGCAGAGAGAGCTCTAGTTCTATCAACAGGAAACACCTAAGGAAAGAGAAGAGAAGAGAAGGGGATTAGTCCTCAGGTTCCCTGGAGGTTGTGGGTTGAGCTGCTAGTATTTGGAGCCCTATAACAACATGGGGTCCCTTGAGGTTGTGGGTTGAGATAGGATCCCTAGAGCCTTGCAACAACTTGGGTCCCTGGAGTCTGGTTGAGATAAAGTCTCTAGAGCCCTGTAACAGCTTGGATCCCTAAAGGTTGTGGGTTTGGATGGAATTTCCATAACCCTGTAACAGCTTAGGTCCCCTTGAGGCTATGAGTTGAGATAGTAGACTTTGGATCCCTGGATAGCTTGGGAAGAGGTGAATCTTGGAGCAGCGTCAGTGGAAGATTTGATTGAAGACATTTGGTTATTGTTACAGTGGATTTTGGATTTCCTGGAAGGGAGTGAATCATTGTTTATGCACTTGGGGATGAGGCAGAGAACCTTTGGACTCCCTGTGTTAAAGAAGATGGAAGCAATCAGTTGGTGGAATTGAGGAAGGAGGTTTTATGGATTCCCTATTTCAATTGGCAACTGTTGTGGAAAAATTTGACGTGAAATCTTGATTTGTGTTATTTAAACTAGTTTTTTGACTATATGGATTCAGAGCTCTGGAAAACCTTAAGACATTTCTATTGCACAAGATTACCCATCAAACTTATGATTTCAACATTTTAGAAAATTTCAACCCAAAAAACCCATTGTAAAAACTTCTCGGAAAGCCTTAATCCTAAGGTGCTCTGAAAAGTCCAGGAAATCCATGAAGACTGGCAAGTCAACAAATGTTGTGATACCATCGGAACCAAATGTTGTGATACCATCGGGTCTCCATTAACCGAAGAGAAATATGCAATATACAAAATCAGATGGAGTTTATAAGAATGTGTAGCATATTGTTCCATTTGAAAATATTTTAGAACATGAATGTTGTGTCATGCAAGAAGGCTACATTCCAAATTGTCATGATAATCAACAGAAAAAGGTTTTCAAGAGCGACTGAAACAATAGTGGGAGCTCCATGTCGAAGCTTATCAAGAGGCAACGAATGTATAAGCTGTAATAGAGTCGGTTCCTGCGTCAAGCATTGAGACACTGGTAAAAATTTTCACGGAACGGAAATAAGATCTAAAGATACATGATGTGGCAAGGAGAGGCAAAGATCTAGGTGATGTTGGGTGTCAGAGAATCTGATTTCATATCTCCAGTGTAAAAGTTAATGAAAAGCAACTGGGTCTTATACTTCTTAAATGTGTAGAAGACATCGATGGTTTTGCCCAGATCCAACGCGAGTCCAGGGGGACAAAGTGTATGGAAGATAACCCGGAAAGTTGATTCTGCAAACTGCCCATCAAATTGATCCACGGTTATTATTTGACCAGACATCACCACTTCTACTTTCCAAAAACCGTTGTGAATGCCCCCGTAAGCAGTATATGGTTTTCAAAAAGCCATACATGGCTTTCTCAACGTGTACGTGGAGATTAACACCTAGGACCTGTGATCCAGCTCTTCACCTCCAGCTAGACTTTATGTGACCTTTAACAAAGCCTGGGCTTATGACTCACATTCATATTAAATTTTATTAACATTTTGTCGAGACCCCAAATGGATTGGTATTTGTCCTCTAACTTGTAAAGGAGTCGGGGTTTTATTTTCAAAGGATTTTATTTAATATTATATATATATATATAATATTAAAAACTACCTTTTTTTAATTCAAATTATTTGAAAAAACCTTTTTATATAAAAAGAGAAACGGTTACCAAAACTATTTCAAGAAGCAGTGAGTACAATTATGTTAGGAGGAAGAAATAAAATCTCATGAAATAGATTTTGAATGGGTTCAGAGGTTCCGAGTCCAGTTCTCATGACTGACATTTTAAGAAGAAAATATTTTTGAAATTCGGAAAATACATTGCAATTTGATTCTAGCTTGGGTAGTTGGAGTCATGTTTACTTTATCTTGTTTTCATTTTCATGAATGTTTTTCATCTGTTAGCGTGAGTCTAATGAAGTTGCTTGCTTCTTTTTATTTAGCAGATTTACTAATATTGTCTTCTCAGCTGAGAGTACCTGTAGAATTTATCTAAAGAAGCCTTAAAAGGTGCTCCACCACATTGGAAATTCATCCACATGTTTTCAACATTTCAGTGTTATTTCTACAGTAGCTATATTCAGATCATTAATTGCCTAGTATGAACTTTGTCATATTTATTTCTTCAAATCACTTCTTGATTCCAAGACCCTGCAACTCTCAAAATTTTCTAGCCATTTTGTTTTGGAAAGCTATGGTTTTAGAATTAGAAGTGTTGGTTGCAAGCCCTCATGGCCTGTCCCTCCAGCCATTTTTATTAACTATTTCTATTCAATCTTAAGATGTATCAAGCATTGGTTCTCCCACAACCAGGAACTATCTCTAAGAGTTACAACAAAAGGCATGATGCATTTCTGGTTCTGTATTTATGGACTGTAACAATCCTATTGATTCAATGAGTGTGTGGTTGCATCGTTTTTTGAAAATGGCACTTATTATTGTGATATGGTTCTGTATTTATGGACTGTAACAATCCTATTGATCCAATGAGTGTGTGGTTGCATCGTTTTTTGAAAATGGCACTTATTATTGTGATACAAATCATGAATATGAATATTTTATCATTGTGATAAATGATGTTGTTAAATAGGTCGAGCAAGTGTGCTTTTGTATAGGAATGAAGTGTTTTATGAAACACTTACTGATGTTATTCATAACACATTTACATAAGATAAAACATGTAATGTTTACATGATAACAAGGTTTATGAAATACCCTTGAACTGGAAACCTGTTTTACAATGAACTCTTAACCACTGATGTTAACAGAATACATGTAAATAACCCAATATAGTATGAAATTCCACAGATAGTGGAAGGATCCATAAGGATCTAGATTAAAAACCTGGAAACATTGGGCAAAAGACCCTTTCTATTTATATGAAATGATTACATGGGAGATATCTCTCTTAACAGGATCTATGTATACATATGAACGATTATTCTCTCAGTTACAAGTCTATTAAGATACACAGCAGGCGTTGAACTAACACTAATGGATTTGTCCCACTTTGGAGCTCATTTGAGCCCTGTTCTCTCTACTTAAGTGGCCTTTTACCCATGTGTTATCCATAGCCTGGATGTGTTCCACTAGCTTCCTAGCGTCACTGGTTAGGCACTAGATGGTCCTGCATAGTGCCATAGAGTCACTTGTAGGCCTGCTTTGGAGTTAGGAACTCTTGGTGTGTGGAAAGAGAGGTGGAGCCCTTTGGTAGTTCACTAAACGTCCACGGCAGAGTATGGCAGTAGGAGCACCTATGCCTACATTCCTGGAAATTTCCTATTTCGATACGGGAAATGTTTGAGGGCCAGGAACTCATTGCAAAGGACTTCACCCAAGCTAAAGAGGTGTAGTGTCACGGGGTGTGTTAGCAAGCCACTTTTGCCATCGCCACCAATGCCAAATGGTGATGCCAATCTTCATAGATCCTCTGTAACATATTTGTGGTCATTGTGAATAGAAAAAGGTGATAAAGGACAAGTTGGTGTAAGCTCCCACGATGGCCATTGAAATATGAATCAGATGCATTACATAACAGTGGGCAATGTTTTCCTGGTCGGGCCATGGCGGAGTTTGAGTGTAAGTTCTGATGCGGCACAAGGAGGATCGAGCTCTGAACTTATACGATAAAATCAGGAAACCTTATCCTTACACCAGTAAAAACCATAGTCTTGTATATTTTCCATTGGCACAACCAATTTTTCCTCTAACATGATTCATTATGGATTCCCTATAGAGGTGGATTGTTCTTCTTTTTCTTCATCCATATACAGCACATGGAAAAGTTCTAGGATTTGATATCCACCTTGCCTTTATCAATTAGACATACAGTTATCTTGGTAAACCTTTCTAAACTAGATATTTGACTCCATCACCCAATGAGCTATTGATTTCAGGCCCAACCAAACCCTATATCAACTCAACCTATATAAAGATCTATCCACAGTGTAAACTTTAGAGAGATCCCTCTCTGGATTAAAGGGACTAGCCTTCAATCTACAAGTTAGAGTGAAAAGGTTACCTTGGAAACTTCTCTCCTATAGCCAAGAGAAACTTTCTAAGTGCTAACAGGATGAAGATATGGTGATGTGGCCCGTAAGGTTTCCCCGAAGGTCCTTTTTTCACGCCCAAGGGATCAACCGGGATGAGGTCAAACAAGATGAGTTGGTTGACACACCAGTCTAGCGCTTGTGTTACTAGCTAGCGGTGGACCCGCTTGACAGGTCATCCTTGTTGGGAATTGGTTTGGAGAAAAGGCCATAGGCCATGTAGGGTCAGAGCCTTAAGTACGAAATAATTAGTTCACATCATAAAGGAATTGACGAGATGATGCCAGTCAGGATGAGCTGGCTGACACACCATCCTTGTGATCCTACTATTGGTTAGAGGTGGACGTCCTTGTATGGTTAGCCCACAGCATTCGGAACCCGGAATTTTTTGGGTGGATGCAAAGAAAAAGTGTCATGCAAGGATAAATGGGATGACATGGCAGAGCCACCACGTGCACCAATCGGAACGAAGAGCGAACCCACTCGGATTATTTGGAAGGAGCAATAGATGGAGGCATTGGCATAAATTTTCAAGATTATGTGGGAAATATGACGTGTTCCTAGAAGTCATGCTATTAGGCGAAACTGTGGCCCACTTCTCATGTGACCCAGAACTTGATCCAAGAAGAATAAAAGGGAGACACACTAGGAAGCGTCAAGAACATAAGGGAATGATGACATCACCTTACGTCACCCCGAAGGAATGTTGGGGAGGAAGAATCGAATGCATATGGTAAAACCTTATGGGATGACATAAGGTGGATATGTGGCAAGGCTCGCATTGTTGTAATGGTGTTATTAGTTAGGAACTTGCTCACTTTTCAAGTCATCCTGATGGGTTCACCTCAAAACATTTGCAAGCAGTTGCATAATGGAATAGCAAGGCTGACGGAGCATCAGGCCAAATAGGCCTACACCTTAGAAGAGAAGTGGCATTCCCATTGGCTAGGAGTGGAGCCACTTGGGCCAATCAGAAATAGTATCTCGTGGAGGTGAGACCCACTAGTCTACATAGGCCCGAAGGCCTCACCCCGGAAGTTTAAAGGGAGGATTCAAATGTAAGCGTCGAGAGGAAACATGCGGGATGATGTAAGTCATGTCACCCTTTCAGAGCATGTACCTGATTGTTGGAGAGAGGGCCCCATTTGCTAGGTCAGCCTGATGTTATGACCCTAGAAAAATAAAGAGGTGCAGCAAAGGAGGTGATGGGATGAAATATTTAGGGTGACGAGGGATAGGTTGCGGTGGCAGACAAAGGTGGAATGGAAAACCAATGGGTATAGGAGGCAATAAGGTCCCACTTCTCACATGAGCCCCAGTAGTAAGGCCCCGTTGGTTAGAAAAGAAGCATGCCCAGAATCTTCAGCATGGAAAGAACAGGATGATGTGTCCCTAGACGTCATCCTGGAGGTATAAGGAGGGATAGGATGAAGGCATCAGATTGACATGGTTAATTCATGACCGTTGGGTTCAGTCAAATGAAATGAAGAGCTTCAAGAAAGTAAGCAGGGAAATTTTGGCTCTAATTGGTCTAAGAGGATCGAATTCCACACGGCCCAACAGAGGACTGCCACATGGCATCCCTATGACGTGGCAGGGCATGATCTTTGGGAGGCAATATCTCACAATCCGGGGGTCAAATTGAGGCAAAATTTATACCACCAAATTCATCTCAACGAGACGAACACAATGGCAATGGTTATTTTGAGTTTAGTGGAGTTAGAGAAAACTCAAAAATTTTATACCCCATTTTCATAATTGTACTTTGAAGATTGGGCATGCATAGTGACCACCTCCTTTTCTAGATATTGGGTAAGGGGTGTTGTTACATTGTTGTCATATTCAATCTTCCTGGCTTCCATACCTTATTTTGTAATGCTTCATTGGCCTTGTTGATTTACTCTCTTGTAGTCAATTGGTTTCTATTATAAAGTGTCTTCATCACTTTAGTATTCCTCTTCTTAGACTAATTCTCCATCAGCACACATAACTCATCATTTTAAATTTTCAACATATCCCTTTGCTGATACATGCCTCTAGCACCATTTATCTGCATATATACTTTTAAAAATTTAAAAACTTTATGGCCTCAATTTCGATTTCACTATCCCCATAACCTCTTTGCTTCTATTCTTCATCACCTAGCATCTTTTCAAAAGTTATTCAAGGAACTTGTCTTCCTTCTCCATGATTGGTTTTCAACAAGCTAACTTTCATCTTCATTTGCATCAACACATAAAATAAGGTCATTACAACAAATATTTTAACTATTATGTTCTTGAAGTCCATCATCAGCAATAAAGATGAATGTTTATACCAGTTGCTTCTCTTTTTCATTTTCTACTACAAATATCTAGCTTGTTACTCCTTTATGTACATTAAATTTTCTTTGAAAATTCTTCCCATCTTCTACAGCTTGTTGGTTAATTTTAATGCATTCCTCCTTTTTATTATCTCCCAAGACAATTTTTGGCTTTACACACCGTTGTCTTTCAAAATTTCTCATCTTCCAATAATACATATGGCTTCTCGATCATCTCATTCATTGATTTCAAATAAATGCCTTGCTAGACTAGTTGTCCAAAATCAATTCCAAAAACATTGATTTCATTAAATATTGTTAGAGAACTTTTGGAAAAAATTGTGTAGATGTTTACTTTGTATGACGTTTCGAGTGAACACTCCACCCATCATCAAGGACTATAAATAAAATAGATGACGAGAGTGAATGCTAAATCTTGGGGCAATTTGGTTGCAAATGATCTTTTTTCTAACTTCTTCTTTGATCAAATTATTAGCTAATATGTTATCAACATGGATTCGGTGAAGCGTCAACCCACATGGAAGAACAAGCTATTGGGTCCTGACTAGGTGGCCAAGAAACTTGATCACTTTTTGGTGTTGTTGTCACTCAGTGCTTTATAAAATTATCAGTTTCCCAGAGTGGATAAAATAAGTGAATTTTTGAAGCCATTTCCCAAGACACATAAGCTCTCAGAGTTTAATAAATCCCTCTCCATTGCATAGTGCTCGTGATAAGCTTTCCAATGGTATATGGAAGTCCAAAAATGGACTCCTCGGTCATAAGTTCAAGCAGATTAAAGATACCCTTTGAAAAGCTACAAAACATAAAGAAAAGACCAAAGCAAAAGGCTCATCACAAATCGCAATCGGAGCTTCTAGAAGCAACAAAGGAGGGAAGTAATATTAGCGATCA
>APFE030005517.1:5880-23100 GCA_000404065.3 Pinus taeda
CTTTAACGAGCTGGAAAGGACAAGCGCTCGGCAATACTTTCATGTTTAGAGAGTTTGAAAAGAGCTTAAAGAGGACTCCACTTTGAGGAACGAGCGGTGTCTAGGATAGCAACTGGTTTCGGTGATGTTGGAACTTCTCAAAACATGTTGATTTATGTGAAGAGGTTGGCTAATAAGACCACTCATTGCAAATGTTCCTCAAAAAAGGTAAAACAACCAAGTGAAAGCGTATGATCGGCCAAAGAGATGATGGTGATAGAATAAAACAACCAAGGCTCATCTAATAGAAAAGGTTGATAAAATGGCAATCACAACGGTTAAAATGGAAATGGATTCATTTTTACACAAGCTTGAACCATAGGGACCAATGCTTGGATTCAGTTTAAACGACAAACTATGCTTGGATTCAGTTTCATTTTTACACAAGCTTAAAATGAAAAAACTATGTTTGATATTGGTTTACATGCCCCCAGCATGATGAAAGGAGAGTCTCCTGTAACCAAATGGAAGTCTCTGTGGTGAAGCCGGATGGTTATCCAACATATTTTTGGCTTCTTCTAGATAGGGACAAAGGTGAATGGGGTGATTCCCTTCACATAACCTACAAGGAAACTTAACTTTAACATTAGGTACATGCCCCTCAAGCTTCATTACATTCACCTAAGTAGACTACTCATGGCTATCAGGTGAATGGAATGAAGGTTCGTAGACGAGATCAAGTGAAAGCCTCGACTAGTATTTTACGAGATCTAATCAAAGACTCGAATTGGAACTTTGCTCCAAGGGTCCTTGTTCCATTTTTTAATGAGCTTGACACAAGACAAGGAACTCTGCTCGTATTCCTTGTTTTATTTTTTAACGAGGTTGACACAAGACCAGGAACTATCCTCATATTCCTTGTTTCCTTTTTTAACGAGGTTGACACAAGACAAGGAACTATCCTCATGGGCCTGTTTCATTTTTTAATGAGGTTGACACAGTAAAAGAACTATCCTCATATTCCTTGCTTCATTTTTTAACAAGGTTGACACAAGACAAGGAACTGTCCTCGTATCCTTGGTTTCATTTTTTAACGAGGTTGACACAAGACAAGGAACTATCCCCACAGACCCTTGTTTCTTTTTTTAACGAGGTTGACATAAGACCAGGAACTATCCTCACACTTAGATCACAACCCACAAGAGGTCATGAAGGAGAGATCTGGTTCCAACGCCCCCAGTACATGATGTACAACATCATTGAATTGATCGTCAGTTGATGTAGGTATGGAACGGGTTGCCACATAATTAACCCATGGCGAGGATGACACCACTGGTACAAAAGGACCACTTAGGGAAGACGGTTGACTAGAAGCCATATTTGGACCAGGAAATGAAATTTGGTCAACGGTGACAATCCTGCCTTCATGCGGGAAACAAATCACTCGAAAGAGTGTTGAAACAATAGCTCACATGTCATAAACATAGTCACGCCCTAGAATTAAATTGTAATCTAAAGGACCTGGGACTACCATCACGTTCAGATAAACGATTTTTCCGACCAAAGTAATAGGTAACTGAGGGAGGATCCCTAATGGTTGACTGGTTTCTCTATTAAAAGCCAACAGATTCTAGGTAACTGGCACAAGTGGCGGCGAACTGAGCGCTTGCCAAGAAATTGAGGAAATGATACTCACAAATGCACCTTCACCTATAATAGTGCCAAATACATTCATATTGCAAACCTGTACTATGATCTGGAAAGGCACATAAGAAGGAAGACAGAATCCTACTAGTCGATTACAATCAAAGGAAGTGACTATACTACTTGGAGGGGGTACCATAGAAACGGGAGAATTAACCCCTTTAGTTACGAGAACTGGAAGATTTTCCTCCTGTCTTGATGGAATAGGTAGATTTCCCCCAAGCTCATTTGAATCTGAAGAAACAAAAAGAACCTGAGTGGTATCATCTTCACTCTCTTTGGGAAAGGTATGATTACTGAAGGTGAAATCGGGTCAACTGTTACCTCAACCTGTTGATTTGGGTCAGGTATAGACTCATAGGATTCACTTTCAGAGAGAATGGTTTTGACGGACGGTTGATTTTGGTCAGTCAATTCATCAACTAGTGAAGGATTTCGGGAGAGTTTCTTGTAACCAGATGGAAGTCGCTACAGTGAAGTTGGACGGTTATCCAACACTCTTTTGGCTTCATCCAAAAAGTGACAAAGGTGAATGGGGTGATTCCCTTCACATAACCTACATGGAAACTTAACTTTACCCTTCTTTCCATGAACTTTACTACCACTAGTTGATGATGTGTCACCAACATGTTGATGGCACAGGATGATGTGAACGGGAGGATCATTCTTCTAAGATCTGAGGAATATAAGGACAATTTCGAAGAAGATGGTCTCCCGCACAAAGTTTGCATGGATATCAAATTTTGTGAGGCTTGATGGACGGTTTCTCATCATATGTTACATTTAAAGCAATGGTTTCTTGGTTGCCCCTCTGCTGAATTTGCTTCTTCTTCTTCTTCTTCCCTTTCTTCTTCTTCTTAGCCACCTAGTTACTAGTACCAATACTTTCACCAGGAAAAGAGGAGGAAGGGGAGGAAGAAACAACCAAGGAAGAATCCAAAGGGTCAACTTTAGGATCAACTGAAGGTTGATTTTGTCCAGTTTGAGGTGTACTCGATTACGGAGAAATCACGACATTTTGAACCAAGGAGGTTGAAAACAACCATACTAGCAAGCCAATGGTAAATCCCGGAAGGGACAATGTAGCCATATATGGAGCACCAATATTTCCAAAAGAAGGAAAAGGACTAGGATTCCCATCAAAAGGAATTCCTTAATCAGTGGACTCCAGATTTGTCGCCATATGTTTCAACCTAAGATCAACTAAGGAGTGAGCATGGAGGATGTTATCCACAGTCAATTAATTTATTTTAATCAAAGTAACATAACAAAACAAAAGAGGGATAATCTAGGCAAAAGGTTTACCAAGTAACTATGAACTGCATAATACCTCCCGGCGAACCAAGAAGTACCGGTAGGCAATCTCCCCGAATGTTGTGTTTGGTGTATTACAGTGTACAAGGCAGCCGAATCGTTTACCTAAGGATGGATAGCAACCTAGTGTTGTCCTCCCATATATACCCGAAAGTATGTGGAGGCCCAACCCATGTAAACGTTGTCTAATGCAAACCGCACAATGAGAGCATTCCCATATACTTTACATACTGTAACGCCGCCCTATATACCCGAAGGTACGTGGACGAGCTATGATATACTCAATATGTGGAATGAGGTATCACACTCGGGATGTATTGCAAACAAGTTAGTGACAACTGCTTTGTTTTCGACGCTGGAACACATCTCTAGCCTAGACCTCTAAATGTTTTTCGTTAGGTGACAATGCTCCATTAGGTAAATTCAGATAAATTTTAAGTTGATCTTCTTTAGAATTTGTCTTTCAAGGTTCACCACGTGATGTATGTTTGCAATTCCTAAAATGCAACTAATATGATAAGCATTCTTTCCATTCAATTT
The DNA here is from genome assembly GCA_000404065.3 of Pinus taeda. Taxonomy (NCBI): domain Eukaryota; kingdom Viridiplantae; phylum Streptophyta; class Pinopsida; order Pinales; family Pinaceae; genus Pinus; species Pinus taeda. Next base: position 9,418 of record APFE030005517.1, read on the forward strand.
AACAATGAAAATCCTTAGCTAGTAGGGATAGAGCAATCAGATCTTTGACAAAAAGCAAATACCATATCTAATGCAATTTCCCTAGCTATTCCTATCAAGCATTCACAAAATTTAATATGCACAATGCATGTATTTCTTTTCGATTTCCCTTAATCTGAATGAAAAAAAGGAAAACTAATGCACAATCAATCAATAAACTCTTTTCATAAAAATGACGATTTTGCAACAATTTCTTTTCAAGGAAAGGAAGACTTTACGACACTTTCATTTTCAAATAAATGAGGAATTACGACACTTTCAACGAAAAGACTAATCATATGCGTACATCAATCAATCGATCTTTCATGAATGAGGACTTTACGACAATTCAACTTTCGAAGGAAAAGACGATTTTACGACACTTTCTTTCGACAAAGATCAATCGACCAAAAAACTAACTTTCAACTATAGATTGAAAATGACAAAGTAAATACATAAGAAACAATTATCAATCCTAGTCTAAGTAGGGCCAGCTAAGGAGATGAAAACCTATTTTCTGAGACATGACATCCATTTACAATCAGCAAACAAGCAAGCAGAATAATTTTGGCAAAAAATTTAATTCCAAGGGTGGGAATCTGACCCTAGGAAGATTAGCACAGGCCAAAGAGGGAGTAACTACGTTGCAGTGCACTGTCTCTAACTGGAGGGTGCATTGCAACGCACTATCTCTAAGGCTAGCCTGTGCTGATTCCTGTGAGGCCACTCAAGAGTCACCTAACCTCAAATTTTGACCAAAATTCAATGCAAAAGGCTAAATTACAACAAGTAAAGTATGTCAAGGTGTCTAAGGAGGTGGATTAGCTACTAGGATGGATGATTCAATCCCCAATGGAGTCACCAATTTGTTTTGGGAAGTTTTAGTGTCTACAAATAAACGCTTAAACCCCTAGACTAGTAGCTAAGTCTAGAACAACAGTGCAAAGCAGTATCTACATTTCCTATAACCAATAGATTAAATAAGACAGTAAAGAAGCCTACCTGTAGCTTTCGCTTACTCCTTATCTCCCTTGACCAATTCTGTGGGTCCTTTCTGTACTTAATCTGCTTGAAAAGTACTTGCACACAGACAGAAGACAAAAACCGATCAAAGCATATGATAATGATCTATTGATTAAACATAGAATGGAATCAAGTTCATAATACACATTTGAAAGCATCAATGAACAATACAAACATATGGAAAACACTTTGAACACTTTATTAGTAAAAGGAATAGTTACAACCCAAATAGCTTGATTCAGTATCACTCCTCCAATTCAATCCCATCCTCTCCTCATAACAAGCAAGACATTTTGACATCATTACAATACTTGAAACCAACTCAAGTCTCATACTAATAGCATCTCCCTATAATTCAATGATTTCCAGCCCATGATCACTTAGATGAGTGGTCTTTTTATAGGTGAATGAAGGAATTTATGCCATAAATGGTGATAATGAATGCCCTCCCAAACTTAGGATTTAGTTCCATGGAGGAAGGGATAAAGGGATTGATGTTCCTAACTCCCTCCCTCATCCAATCTTGAGCCCAAAGGAGTGGATAGCCTTAGAAAACTTCTAGAGGCATCCTGTGGATAAGAATATTCCAAACCCCAATGCAAATTTCGTTCAAATTCGCCCAGCGCACCCTGGTAGTGTATCTACCTGCTGATCCTCTTAGAGATAATTTTTGGATGATTTCAGTCATAGAACTTCTTGGGAAGCTAGGCATTCTGATTGTTGACTTCTTTAGGGCATGTAACAACTGAATTAGGGTTTAATGGGCCCTAATAGTACTGATCTGTAAGTCGGGGTTGATTTGCCCAAATGGATCTGTAACAGACATGGAATGGGAACACAAGTAATGAGGAAACTATCATCAACAACTTGGAAGTAGGTGGTGAAACAATATTCTTAGAAATTTTCAGGGTGTTAGTAAAAAATACTCAGAGGGGTGGGTTGTGAATCAGTATTTTAAATCCACTTTAACTTTTCATTTCATATTCTAAATTATGTATGCCACTATCATTTATGAAACTTGTGTGTATACATGACTTCAACAAAGTAAAACCACATATATCCAGTTAACTAACTTTTCATTTGTTCTATCAACTATTTATCATTAACCAGTGCATCATTCTTTCATTATTCATTTATTAAGCAGAAACCATGAGCAGTAAAGAGCAGATAAATCATCAACACACAAGAAACATATCAACACACATGAACATTAGGATTTTAGGTGGAAACCCAATGTGGGAGAAAACCACCATTGTCATCCTCTTTATCTTCTTCTTTTATTATAAAGAAAACTTCGTTACACCTTGTACAGACGTAAAAGCTTACCAGCACGTAGGCACCCATAGGTAGAAGGCTACAACCTCCTCTCATTCGCCAGCACCCACTGGAAGGGAGCTACAACCCCCTAATCTCATTTACCAGCTCCTACCGGAAGGGAGCACCTACCCCTTGAACAAATTTACCAACTACCACTGGAAGGAAGTTCTAACTTCCTCACTGAAGGCTCCAACCCTCAGCATCTCTTGTGGACCACGTTTCATAATATTTCAAACTGGCTCCACCTGACTCAAAACATCAAAACCTCTAGGCTTCCTTTCATCATATTTTCAAACTGGACCCAGGCCCAACATTATGCTCAATACCAAACTGACTATTGAAACTGAACTAAAATCATAGAACCAACTAAATCATTGTATCATCAATAAACCAATCACTGAACTCAACTGAACCTCAACCAACTATTGCAACCAAATCAAACCAATCCATATCATCGTAACCAAATCATAGCAATGCACAAACAGTCAAAAATATACCAAGCAATACACTGTTAACCATCACAGAAACAAAGTGTTGTCACTACAAACCCTGATCAAATTTACTCATAATGTATATGTTATTATTCTGAAGCATACCCGCATATATATGCTCTTCCTTTGTATCACACCTGCGTACAAATCTCAAAATATTGAACATTAAATTGCTGGTCATTGTAACATTGAATCAACTAATGAACCATACATATATTATTTAACCAATCACAGGTGACTGATACCACATTGTAGCATCATTACCAATCAATATTCAATTCCACATTCAACCCAATCAACATTGTCAAACATAGATCATCAAGATAGAGACATCATTGACAAACAACAACAAACAAAGCATAACTCATCAAATGTCATCATCATGTCACACTCCAAACCCTATATCATATACACAACATCCATGAAACATATCAATGTATGTACACGACTACCATGCATAACACCTACGTCCAGATCTCAACATACTGAGTAAATTATTGCAGAATTTATATGTCGTATTATTGAACCAAATTCGCGTATATACACGACAAACCATAAGAAAACCTACGTACATATCTTAAATCTTTCACTGAAAGCATAACTTCACACCCTGCTACCTTGACTGTCAAAACTATAGACTTCTGAATAATTCATTTAGATCACAGCATCACTATAATCACAAACTCATCATTGTTAGCTTACTTAGACATTTGCAACAAGTAAATCAATCAAGCATACATGTCAACATATATTCATATCTTTCATATCTGAGTCTTCTCCTTTCTCCTTGGTGCACACTTGTTCTAGATCAGATCATTCATAAACAATTCATTACTTGCACACTTAACACCTTGATCTCCATCTCTTTATATAAATTTAGCCTTAGCCAATACCTTACGTAAATCCCTTGGTAATGTCGTTAGTATTCTTTGACGGGATCAAATAAACATTTATGCAACCATTACTATGGGCCAATACCATGGTAATGACCCTTGGTATCCAGATTACCATGGTTCAAATTTTGTATGTGACTTTTCCTCACAAGACCTGCGTATGTACGTGATCCTTCTTCACAGGAATTGCGTCTACTTTCTCAAACTTCACTTTTGTCATTCATATTTCACTGAACTATCATTTCTCTGCCCATATCATATGTAACATTTGTACAAGTCTGCATTAGCTCCACAATCATCAATGTTGACATCAAGCATATATTTGTCAAGCAGGTTTTCACCAAGGACAACACATTAGCCATAATGCCAACATGGATACTTTTCAAAAAAAAATATGCGCACTTTTCCACTAAATTCCACGAGCATTATAAAAAATCATTAAAAAAATTGGGATGTAAGGTAAAATACTCATGACATGGAATGGGAACATGAGTAATAAGGAAAATATCATCAACAAGACTTGGAAGTAAGTGGTGAAACAATCGTCATAGAATTTTTCAGGGAGAAACAAGGGAGACTGTTTACCTTACAGACATATTTGGACTTATAAAAATCAAGGGGAGTGTATTTCTAACACTTCGATGTGATGTAGTTGGGGTTTTCCTGTGTAGGAATTCCTTTCTGTGGACATAAACGATCCCTCTAGTCTGATGGGAGGATCTAGTAACAACAGAAGACAATTACATGTAATCTTTCCTAATTCATACTAGAAAATGCAAAGGTGGATATTTCTCCTACCTCCCTTTGATGCTAATATCCTTGATGTCGACCTTCATTCCTTTGCTTCCAAGCTCCCAATCTCATCGTTTCTATTGTAGATGAGTGCCTACAAGAAACATTAAGTGGAGACAACAAACCCATGCAAAGCATAACACTTTCTAATACAAATTATGTAACAAATCAAGGAGTATTACAATAAATGGACAATAATTAAAACATTTATGGAAAGAAAACATATATTGTATTATAAATATATGAAAATGGAGCATTACAACCAATGAAGCCTTGATGTTGGAAGCCTCCTTCAAGTGAGATTCCAAGTCTCCTTTGCAAATGGGCAGCATTTGGGCATAATTCAGCTCTTAGGATGGAAACCAACCAACCAATAGCCAACCAACCGTGGATGGTGGGAAATTCATTTATAGGGAAGGAGAGGGAGTTGAGGATCCATGAAAAGAGGGAGGAATTCCACATATCAAGGAAGAGATCCATGGAAATAGGATCAAGGTCTATGAATGGGAGGTCTCGTTCCAATCTTGATTTATTTGAAACCACATCGTCATTCTCTAGCTTTCCAGTAAGGGAATATTCTCCTTCGTTTTGGGAAAAATTGCCTGAAGAGGATCAGCGCAAATTTTCCTAATAAAATTCGCGCTGGCAGCGCTAGACATGTGTAATTCTAGAAGTTACTAGTGTGGGACATTAGTTATAGGAAACACGTTGGGCTTGCAAACAAGGTTTTTTGACAAGTTCTTCAGAATTCTTCCAAGGAAAGTTTTCCTCCTTTTCTTCAGGGATATTCTTCTAATTTTCACAAACATGTGTCATGGTGAATACATTGTTTGCGACAACTTTCATCACTTTGTGACACTTGCGGCATTAACAACACAAAGTTCAACACTTCAGGACATGAGACTAGGAGTGTGACAAAATACTATATAACAGATGCCCCCTAAAGCATGAAGTTAGAACGCGAAGTGATGGATGAGGTGCTTTATAAGCAAAGGCAAGGACTTAGAGAACCACCGTTAGGAGACCTGCAAATCAAACATAATAAAATATATCTGACATCTCTTATGTAAGTATGCCTAAAGAGTAGGCATCTAACAATACATGCATCCACAGCATGGACGCAACCATCTGTATAGAAAGGATCATGTTTACAATCATGAATACTTAATAACTCCACACAACCTCGATTTATTAGATGAAACCCAAGGTATTCACTTCTGACTCGATCCAACCAAAGCATGAAACTCACCATGTGAATAGATGTGTAAAGTTGAACATGGTAGAAACAACCTGATTACTGGTCAATGATGTAAATTGTTAACAGGCACAAGAGAAACCACCAATGATGATAATGGCTCTCAAGGTACAACAGCGCAACCCACAAGCATGAAAAATGAAGCCGAATTCGAACGCTTGCAGAATCATTCAATCGAAGGCTAGTGATTTGAACCTATCGTTGAATGCGAAGAACCTGTTATTGAGGCATGCAAGCTGCAAGGTACTGAAAGGGAGTTCCTAGATCATCTTCCCAGATAATGAGTTGGAGTCGACAGGAAATGATATGTCAAAGGAGGGCCATAATGTTTCCCACATCATCAACACAAAACATAATACTTTGTAAAGTTGGCAAGAGTGATTCAGGATTGATACAAAAAAAATCAAACAGGATATAAGAGGTTTGAATTTGTAGGTGGGAATTCTCTTGAACATATCAACGACACCACTCCATAATTTGGCAGCATTTGACTGAAAATAGGATCAGAGGTCATGGCGACAATAGGATATAATCAAATGAGAGTCAAATGTATTTCCCAAACCTAGTAAGCCAAGTGACAAAGTGAGGATGCCCAAACCTGACATGAGATACATATAAGTGTCATGTTTAAGAGGGACAAACTACCTTTCATACAAAATACAGGATATATGTTTCTTTCCATTTCCCCCCACTATTTCTAGTGAGTAACTCTTTGTTTTTAATCTCAAGCTTGAAGAGGATACCATATGCTTGTCATATAAGTTCATCCTTCGGATGAATCCATCCTACTATTTATAACGAGCCCTAGGAAGGAGTAGCTCAGTCTCGTCATGGTGACAAGTCCTTCATTGTTTTAGTTTTACAAGTCCGATGGAGGGGTAACTTGACATCTTTTTCATGTTTAGAGAGTTTGAAAAAGAGGCAAAAAGAAAACTCTGGATGTCCCTTTTCGTAAATAGTCTCTTAAGTCCGAAAAGGTAGAAAACAATACTCAAGAGAACCTCTTAGCCATGTTCAACTAAGGTATTCCTTTTTCATATTGAGTCTATCTCAGTCCATAAAAGGGTTAAACTTATACTGAGTAGACGTCTTTTCATTTACTTTTACGCGTTCATAAAGACAAGTGCTTGACAATATTCTCATATTTTGAGAGTCAGAAAAGAGTTGGAAGATGATTCCAAGGGGGTTCCTTTTTTCACTTAGTTTTTACGAGTCTAAAAAGGTGATAAAATAAAACTCGATACTTCACCCAAAATAGGTTACCGTCACTAATTAGTAATAACCTATCACCAATTAGAATTGCTTACACAACAAAATGGCAACTCCACTGGGGACATAAACAATCCCTCTAGTCCTGTGGGAGGATCTAGCAACAACATAAGAGAATTACGTGTAATCTTTCCTAATTCATGCTAGAAAATGCAAAGGAGGGTAGATCTCCTACCTCCCTCTGATGCTAATATCCTTGATGTTGACCTTGATTCCTTTGCTTCCAAGTTGATAATCTCCTCTTTGTTTTTGTAGATGAGTGCCTGCAAGAAAGATAAAGTGGAGACAACAAACCCATGCAAAGCATAACACTTTTTAATACAAATTATGTAACAGATCAAGGAGTATTACAATAAATAGCCAATAATTGAAACATTTATGGAAAGAAAACATATATTGCATTATAAATAGATGAAAAGGGAGCATTACAACCAATGAAGTCTTGATGTTGGAAGCCTCCTCCAAGTGAGATTCCAAGTCCAAGCCTTAGCCTTCAAACACCTTTCTCCTTTGCAAATGGGTAGCAATTGGGCATAATTCAGCTCTTAGGATGGAAACCAACCAACCAATAGCCAACCAACAATGGATGGTGGGAAATTCATTTATAGGGAAGGAGAGGGAGTTGAGGATCCATGAAAAGAGGGAGGAGTTCCACATCTCAAGGAAGAGATCCATCGAAATAGGATCAAGGGCCAGTAATGGGAGGTATCTTTCCAATATTCATTTACCTAAAACCATAATGTTGTTCTCAAGATTTCTAGTAAGGGAAGCTTCTCTTTCATTTTGGGAAAAACTACCTAAAGAGGATCAGTGCATTTTTTCCTGATAAAATTTGTGCTAGCAGCGCTAGACATGTTGTTGGCTTGTTGGGGCCTGACCCAGGTTTGGAGTTAATTATCCAAACAAATCCCTGTACTATTGGCCCTTTCGGCAACAGTCTGTGGAGCATGGACTGAGGTCTCACCTGAAGTAGCATGGGGGGGTGTTGGAACCAGGTTTCCGCACCCTTGAGATGTCTGAGGGGTTGATTCGGTCCAACTATTAGTCCCTGCTCGCAGGTTACTCCCCATACTTCCCTAGCCTTCGCGCCCTAATATATTCGCCTTCGCACAGCCCTAACCAGGGGCTGTGGGGTTTCTGCGCTGCTAAAGCAGCACTCTGCACTATCCCCTAAGTCACACCCGAGATCTTACTTATCTTCTTACACCCGTTAGTTATCTTCGTGTAAATGGATGCCTTATGTTATATTTATTTATACAGCACATTCATATGAGTTCGCGTAGCAAATAAACAGTAAACTTGCAATTCATACCCAATAATACATAAACCAGGAAAATATACATAGAAATATGATAAAACTTCTCTTTATTAATGCTTCCAATGGTTACAAACTCGACCTGCTTGCGCACTCAGCTGTAGGGGTCCGCACACTCAGTTGCGGACTACTAGGCCTCTGTGCACTCAGTTGTAGAGCCTTCTCCTACTCTATGACCCAAAGACATAACTTACACTTTGACTCAATCAATTCCTTAGCCTCATCTTGCTTCCTTCTCTTTTCTTCTTTCTACACTTAGAGCCCCACTCTTTTTATACAATCCCATGGTCTGCAGACCATGGGTAGATCTTTCAAGCCGACATTACAATACAAAAATGAGGGTGGACAACCCTGTGACTCTATTATGACTTCGCGCTCCGCGCCCAAAATTCACGGAGTCTTTACAATGGACTTGGTCAAAACTTGGGCTTTAAGCCCCAAAACATGCCTTAGGGGGGATTCCACGCCCAACAAGTCCCCAACACAAACATCATGACTCGCCCTCGAGTCACTCTGTCAGTGCAAAGATCTTCACGCGGAGTCCCTCCAACTCTGCTCGAACAGCTGCAAGGTCGGCAGCACACTGAGCAGCTGCCTGCTAAATCTCTTGTACACGTTGTTCCGAGACTGCAGTTTCGGAACTGCTTCCCTAGATCTGTTCCTGTGTTCACTGCATTTGCGGGAGCTTGCCTTCAATTATTGTTGTAATGACGAAGGCCTCATCGATCCAAGGATGAAAGCGCGCCTTCAAGGCTGCTTCTCTATGCCATGCTGCGTCCACTTTCTCTTTCAGTGCTTTCGCATGTTGCATTTGCGCGAGCCTCTAAGTAAGGGCCACCATCTGCGTGGTCCATTTGACGCTGTCATACTACTACTGGAGCTCACAGACCTATGTCTTTAAGCGTTGGATGTTAGGGTCCTCCTATAGATTGGTGAGGACCTCGAAGGACTCTTCCAACATTTTGGTGCAGTCCCTTACTACACTGTTGATCTCTTCCATCCCTGATGTAATAGCATTGGCGCGTTGTTCTCTTACCTCTGGAGGAGTGGACAGTTGCACCTTCAACCACAGCTCTGCTATCTTAAGTTTCAGCTCCAGCTGAACCTTAGTCATTTCTTCTCACCCCTAGCGCACCCCTGCTGCTAATCTGTGGATGCCAGCCTCTGCTGGGATGGCCAACTCGGGGACCATTTGACAGGCTTCTTCCAGTACCTATACCATCTGCCAGTTTTGCGACAGAACCTCATTGCACTGCAAGCTCAACTACTCCATGTTGATCTTTTGCTCTCTCATCACTTGCAATGTGTGGCTCTCCCTAGCCTATAATTCTATAGTAATCCCATCCTGTAGAACATATAGTGTCTCCCGTGGGAGCGTAGCCATGTTGATCCCTATCCCTTTGAGTGCACTAACCATAGGCCTGTTAGCCTCATTTGTCGTAACCAATGCCCCTTCTGGCAGCACTATTATGTTGGTTATCTGAGCGCGTAGCATTTTCTTAGTTGCAGTTGTCCCTACCGCGAGGCTGGTTGAAAGAGTACCAACCCGAGGAGTGCGCACCTGCAACTTCTGAATCTGTGCTTGGAGGGCCCCCAACACAATCTAATTCTCCTCTGTGAAGTTCTGGAGGGCCTCGGTGCTGACATCATGCACCGTTTTACCTATGTTGTGCACATCACCCTCAGTAAGGGTGATTGGGTCAATCGACATCTTGGATGCTTTCACCTTTTTATTCGGCCCCGTCCGCTCGCTTGGGTGCTGGTGCTTCAATAGTGTTGACGTTGTTTGTGGGTCCATGCCACCCTCTTCTTCCTCTATTTCCATTTCTTTCTCCTGCTCATGTGAAGGTGACTTCCTCGCGCGCCTTCTCTGTTGCCTTCTATGCTACTGCCGCTGCGGCCTTTCTTTGTTCTACTACTGCCTGCGCAACTTCCCATGCCTCTTGCACTTTTGCTGCCACTACTTCCTACTTTCTCTTTTCTGTTAACTGTGCCATGCGCAGTTTGGCCTCCTCTTTCTTCTTCTATGCAGCAGACTTCTCCACCGCAGCGATGTCTGGGCCGCACCACTCCGGCGGCCACGTCTCTAGTACATCAAAAATTACATCATCTGCGGCTATGAAGGGTAGCTTGCTCCATTTCTTGGTTGAGTCCTTGTGTGCTCTGATATATATGTTGTGGAAGTCTGCTTTAAATTCTAAAAAACTTTGCAGGCTGTTGTAAACAGTGGGTGATAACAGTGGGTGATGGATGTTCATCTCCATGAACACCCAGAATATCTTGCTATCGCAGATCCAATTCACGTCTTTCATGGCCCAGAGCGAAGCCTACTTCACGGCCTCCAATAGATCCCTATCAATTGTGGGGAACTGGTTGTCCTCTGGCTATTTCCTTGCCACCAACACTATGGATAGCAGAAGCCATGCATAGTGGAACATTTTTCCTTGTTCCTGGGCCTCGCAGCAATTTTCCAATAACTCTTCACATAAGAACTCGGACCAGTTAAACTGGACCCCCTCTGCGCACTACTCAGCAAGTGCCACCACCGGCATGGGGACCTCGTCCGCGCAGCACTTCTGCATGACCTTTCCTACCAGTATCTGAGTCGCCACCCTGACTGCTTTGTTGTTGATATTGGAGATCATGTAGCCCTGTTTCTTCTTCTCCAGTGTGTATTTCTTCTTCATGGCCTCCGCGATGGCCAAATCGCTGCTCTTCCCCTCCGAGATGTCTACGGGGTCCTCTCCTTTGCACAGGAGCCGGGTAATGTGATGGATTAAGTGGCCCGTGATGGGGATGGGCTCCAGCCACAGACACCCACCATGAACCAAGCAGAGTAGCCGCCTGATGAAAAATATCATTACTGGGGCGTGGTGGAAATGTGGCACCCAGAGCAGGTTTAATAACCCTGCCTTTTCCACTCCGCGTAACCACTTTCGCAGCCCCAATTCGATAACCACCGTCGTGGTGTTCTGTTTGGGCTTCATGAGATGCGCAGTCTCTAGATGAGGGAATTTCTCGTGGTCTGCGAGATCCCAATCTTCAAATTTCAAAGTTGGCACCCACCCCAGGTGCGTGCCCTCAAATATGATGTCGTCTGGAAGGAGCAAAGTCTGGAGAGAGCTCTTGCTCTTGTCGAGGTCCTTGGGCACTTATGCCTTCCCCTTCTACGAAGGGATATATGCGGGCAGCTTGGTTAGAGGGTGCGCAGCCTCAATTTCTAATTCCATGCCCTCATCCTCGTCTTCTTCAATAATGAGGTCCTCCAGGTCTTCCTCCTCCTCATCGGTTTCCAAGTTAACTGCTTTCCCTTTCTCCTCCATTGTTAATCTAGTGTGCAGCGGGTTTCGCAGGGACCCACGCACCGGAATCATCAACTATTTGTCCTTCTTCAACCTCGACATGTGTTGTGGTTTAGGGATTTCTACCACAATCCTGGTGCCTTCAGGGGCATCTTCCATAATCAAGGTCTGCGCGGCCTCTTCGGCGGTTATCTTTGCAATTTCCCTAGCTTCCTCAGATGCTACCATCTTGCTTGTCCAGAAATCTCTCAATCTCTCAATTAGGGGCTCAATCAACGCTCGGCATAGGGCAAACAAATCTCGGCTCAGAATACGCGAGGCAAACAACAGCTCAATTTGCAAATGACCAAGTGTTGTTTGTAAGGAAACCCTTTGTAATTTATAGTGCCTTTTGAATTTGAATTCGATCGTTCCCCCCAAATCCGGTTCATTAATGCTCCCTTGGCAGCAGATTTTCCCATATCTTTCCCATAAAGCGCATTTTAAATGCCTGATTCCTGCTCCATTTGGTCTCCAGTCGAGCATCACATCGTGAATAGTGACTCCAATGATCACTTTCCGGCCAACCCGTGCGGCAGCGCAACCCCCCTTGCGCGGTCGCAAACCTTGTGACACTTTACTCTTGCGTGCAACTCCAACATTGCTCAGCTCTCGGGTACAGTAGTTTATAGTCCCGTACCTCCTTTCAACTCCCTGGGGCGTTAAGACTATACTTCCCATGGCTAGTCAGGTGGTCACACCACCTATATAAGGTTCCAACCAGTCCTCCAGCACTTTTCTCAGAAAAAATCCACCTTTTATTGTTACTAGTTGCGCACATTTTATCATCTACAGTGCGCCCACCATGGTTTATCCATTTAGTAATATGTGGTCCAATCCAAGGCATCAGGTTGATCAAATCTCAGCAATAGTCCCCAAATTTTTCAACGTGATCGTGCGCACCCTGTTTTATCACCCTAGTCTTCTTATCGAGAAAATCTTTCTTTATCTCGTCCTCAAGCTTCTTGACTTATGCTTCCACCAGAGTGCTTTTCTCCCTTAACCACACCCTTTCTTTCATAAGTTCTTGGAGCCTAAGATCACCTTTTCGGATTTCTTCCGCAGGTCCCAAATGTTCTACTTTGTTCGGCTGCGCGGTCCCTTCTTCTGAGGCTCGGCGAGCTGTCATATCTATCGGTGATGCTATGCACGAACTAAGCATTTTATACTCTATGGGGATTACAACATTCGCTCCATACTCCAACCTCAGAGGCGCCTGCTCCATTAGTTTCTTGCACATGGTTCTATAAGCCCATAGAACCATTGGTACGCGCAAGTCCCAATCAGTCCGTTGAGCATTGTGTACCTTGTTCAGCACTTCGCATACTTCGTTAAAGGTGTTGAAAATGCAACAAGATGATGGAGCTTAGTGAAAAGAAGTCGCCTTCACTAAGTGGGCCCGCAAGCTATTTTTGGCGCAAAGTCTATTTTTAGACTATGTCTATTTTTAGACATATGGATCATGGTCTATGATTTTCAAGATGCTATTTATGGATGATTGGTCATGTTGGTAAAAATAGATGGACCTCTATTTTTAGACATATGGCGGAGCCTATTTTTAGACTGCCAGTCAAAAAATAGAAAAGTCGAATATTATTAGCTCTTAATAATATTTGGACTATAAATATCTTATCCTCTTGCAACACTTCAGTTCGAGCTACGGATGTGGCACATGCAACTGCCAGAAGAAAATACACTTTTCCTATGGGTTAGTTGAGCTATTGCATGATGGACTTCAGTTAGAACTCAAGTGATTGAGTTTGGTGGAGTTGATTGAGGAGTTGATGGAGTTGTGTTCAGTTTGACTTAGTTGAACTAGTTGTATTTACTCTAACTGACAAATACACTAGTGATGAGTGGTGTGAATTAATTATTAATTAATTCACTAATTATTAACTCATAAATCAACTAAATAATACATTAGTTAACTCAGTGCATGGACAGTTTAGTGGAGACAAGTGTTAGAGGT
>APFE030005517.1:27120-60182 GCA_000404065.3 Pinus taeda
CATTCCTCAATGGAGTCATTGAGGAGGAGGTGTACATAGAGCAGCCCGAAGGTTTCGAGATCTTCAGCAGCGAGTCGCATGTGTGCAGGCTCAAGAGAGCATTGTATGGGTTGAAGCAAGCACCTCCTGTTTGGTACACACGGATAGACAGTTATTTCACCGGACTTGGATTCTCCAAGAGAGGCAGATCCTAACCTATACCATATTGTGGTGGAGGGTAAGTTGCTGATCATTGTACTTTATGTATATGATTTGATTTTGACGGGAGATGAGCTGTTGATACTTTCATGCGAGGATCTTGCTAGAGAGTTTGAGATGAAGGACTTGGGCCTCCTTCATTATTTCCTAGGATTGGAAATTTGGCAACGCAGTGATGGACTATTTGTTTCTCAGGGTAAGTATGCCCGGGAGATACTGGAGAAGTTCAACATGCATGGTTGCAAGCCTGTTTATACTCCTCTTCCTGGAGGTTGGAGGAAGGAGGATGCTACTTCAGCGAAGGTAGTGAATGCCACTGTTTATCGACAGTTGGTGGGGTCGCTTATGTATCTGGTCAATACACGACCCGAAATATGCTATGCTGTTAACCAGCTTTCACAAGCTATGGTTAAGCCAACCAATCTCTTCTGGAAGGCAGGAAAGCATGTATTGTGTTATCTCAAAGGCACATTGGGATATGGATTGTGGTACAGACAGGAGGATGAGGTGAAGCTATGTGGCTTCACAGATGCAGATTGAGCAGGGAGCCCAACGGACTACATCAGGTACCATCATATCAGAGATTGTGTGCAGCGGAGAATCATGTTATTTTCATACATTCCCACGGAGGATCAGGATGTTGATATCTTGACGAAGGCACTCACTAGGAGCAAATTCGAATACCATAGAGGAAGGATAGGGGTTCTAGATAATCCATATCTTGTTGAGAGGGAGTGTTGAAAATGCAACAAGATAATGGATCTTAGTGAAAAGAAGTCGCCTTCACTCAGTGGGCACGTAGGCTATTTTTGGCGCAAAGTTTATTTTTAGACTATGTCTATTTTTAGACATATGGATCATGGTCTATGAGTTGTAGGATGTTATTTATGGATGATTGGTCATGTTGGTAAAAAAAGATGGACCTCTATTTTTAGACATATGGGCAGAGTCTATTTTTAGACTGCTAGTCAAAAAATAGAGCAGTCGAATATTATTAGCTCTTAATAATATTTGGACTACAAACATTATCTTATCCTCTTGTAGCACTTCAGTTCGAGCTACAGATGTGGCACATGCAACTGCCAGAAGGAAATACACTTTTCCTATGGGTTAGTTGAGCTATTGCATGATGGACTTCAATTAGAACTCAAGTGATTGAGTTTGGTGGAGTTGATTGAGGAGTTGATGGAGTTGTGTTCAGTTTGACTTAGTTGAACTAGTTGTATTTAGTCTAACTGACAAATACACTAGTGATGAGTGGTGTGAATTAATTATTAATTAATTCACTAATTATTAAGTCATAAATCAACTAAAGAATACATCAGTTAACTCAGTGCATGGACAGTTCAGTGGAGACAAGTGTTAGAGGTGAGTGAAAGGGCAAGACATCTGTCAGTTGTGACTATAGTTGTGCATGTGATTTGCACAATCAATGGATTAATTATTGCCAATGAGGATTGCATGGTATATCCAAGGGAAATACGAATTTGGATCATTCATTCATCAGAATTCTCATGCAATATTGCGCAGTGGAGGCAGGCAAGCAGTGGAGGAGATTTGAACCAATGATTGATTCAGATCTGAGCTAGTTTGTGTGTAGCATGTGGAGATAGTACTGAGTACTTGTGAGGAGTATTGTACTATGTATTGTTACATGTTCTCTATCATCATAATATACAGATAGTTGGGGGTTTTCAGCTATATGCTTTCCCCAGTATATACTGTGTTGATATGTGTGATTGATGTTTCAATGTGCACATGCGATTGTTTCTTAATTCTGCAAATTGATGATCAAGAGTAGAGGAGGTTATGTATTATGCATGCATTCCGCAAATAGTGTATAATCAGGATAATCTCTGTGAATAAGTGTTATATTATTCAAAATTTCTACAAAAGGCTTCAGCGTGGATAACCTTATGCGCATTTGTTCTTTCCATACTTTGTTGTTCCAACTAGAGGGGTCGTTTGCGCCATTGCCTTGCCCGCACATGCTTACTGACTGTGTCTCCCAACGCGAAGTCTATGTGCATCCACGCAGGTTTTTTAAGATATGTATGTATCCATCTGGACAGGTGCGCGCGCGGATCTTTCCATCCAGAAATCTTGTTGTTTAATCACATCTAAGGCTTCCCAAACCGTATGTGCATCATCCTCTTGCATTTGCGCCAGTCCTCCAAGCTTCCTTAGTGCGTACCCCACCACCTCACGAGCATAGTGCATAGTACCCATTTCAAAGCCTCGAAGTGTTGTTGTTCTGGCACCTCCCTTTCGAATCTGTTCAGGAGGTCATCTACCTCGCTTAACCCATCATACGTAGGCAGATCTCTTACCTCTGTTGATACGCAGTGCAACGATCTCGTCATCATGTTACAGTTGAGTGTGGTTACCTCATGTAATCGGTTATGCCATCGTTTTATCTCCTCGTTAGAATCCAATGTACAAGAGCTTTCACGCCCATGAGATTCGTCCATCCGTGGTTGGATTTACCCAATCTTTCTCTCATGCGGTTATCTTGTAGATGCAATCTAAATCGTCGTCGCTTTCATAGTCACGCACTAGCTCCGTGTAATGCGATCCTTCTGCAGGGTCCAAAGGTACAACTAAGCGCAGAGACTTTTTCTCAAAAATCATCTTGCGCTTCTTCAGATTTATCACCCCATTTAGGTCAGTGACCCAATCTATCCCTAATAGCGCAGGGTAGGGATTGTTGTCATCAACAATCTCTATCACTTCAAAATCTACTAGCGTACTCGCTCCTTCGATATCTACGGTGATTCCTGCAATCTTCCCATAGATAGGATCTTTTGTTGGTTCACCATTCGCAGTTGGATAGGAGAATATTGTAGCATAGGCCTCCCCATGCGCTCCCATGTCTTCTTTGGCAGATCGTTCGCTTCTGATCCAGGTCTAGAATCACTTGGTCCATCTTGTATTCTCCAATCTGTGCAGTCAATCTCATTTCTCTTCCTGTCTTCATCACATGCTTTCCAACCTTCCTGACTACTTGCAGTTCTCTTGGCGTAGTCCCAGCTCATTGGTTGATGATTTCCTACAGTCCCTTTACAGCCTTGCTGTCACGCAGCAACTTCATGCATGTTTCTAGGAACGTTGTAAGCATCGAGGGGTCCATTTCCGGCTCTGGTTTGTCTTTGCTTCCTAAAGTGGAGGCATCAGTGAAGCGCTTCCTAGCTTCCATTAAGGTTTCCTTAGCGCGCTCAAAATCAAACTCTGGTTCTTTCGTTGACACCTTGCAAACCCAAGTACTATCTTCAGGTTGCTTGCCTTTGTCATCCCCTGTCATAATTCCACTTCGGAGCACAATATTCACATTAGGGTCTTCCTTGCGTGGCTCAAACCTCATCATTTGTAGGTTCTGAGTCGAGGGAGGTTGGAGCGCTCCTTTATCGCGTAGCCTCGCTATTAGTGTGGGACAATCCTCTGTCTCACGATCAAATAAGGTACAATACAAGTATGATGGACGCGTCGAATTCGTACAATCATGGGTATAATGTCCTGGTCCCCCGCAATTGTAACATATCAGTTGTCCATGACCTCTTCCAGGTCCTCCTCCACCTCAGCCTCGTCTGTGCCCCTGAAATCCAGTTCGCGCCATCCCTGCATTTTGGTCAAGGGGTCGTGTTTCAGCCTGAACTCTGTAGGTAGGAGTCCTATCCATCATCATTTCATAACTTCTACATGTGCGCTCATCATGTCCCACTGACCTACAAAAATTACAGAACAACTGTTGTGAATTCTGCGTGTACTTCTGTAATAAATGGCAATTGTATGTAGCATGATTTCGCCCTATTTGACAAATCACGCACCATAATGCAGGCGTTGCGCTAGGTCCTGCTTGTGCCTCTGGTCTTAATGGAATTGGTCCTCCTCCCATGAGGTAATTCACAAACACTGGGTAGTGGTCCTTGTCATGTCCCTAACCCTTGCACTTTACACACACTACCTCGTCGCGCACTTATGGGCGAGTTGTCCTGTCTTGTTTCAGACTCTACATCTCAAGGCACAAGTTTTTCAACTGCGCGTGGATTTGCTGAACTCCCAGGTTAGGATCCTGTATCAGGGTTTCATGTAGTCTCATCGCAATCTCCAAGGCCTTGGCCTGAGTTGTTAGCCTTTGTTGTGACAGTGTGTTCCTTAAATGCGGCGTTAGCGATGCTACAAACCATTCGCGGTGTTATCCATCCGTCAAGGTCATATTAGCTTTGCAAATTGTGCACTTCAGTCTCTGATCCAACTCCTAAGGGGTCTCACCTAGTAGCATCGTGATATCCTTGAACCCAATTATCGACTACACCTCTAACTTCAGCCTGCTAAATTCTCTGTTCAACGCAGTTTGGATATCTGCGATCCCTGCATTTAGATTGTCATTGGAATGCTTAATGCACTAGGTCAGCGCGCGATCTTGCAGAGTGCTGACCAACGTCTGTTTCTTTATATTGTCATATGTGACTCCCTGTGCTTCCCATACAGCTTTTATCACGAACCAAAACTGGTTCGGATATTCATTTCCTACTCCCTTGAACACCGGCAACTTTATTGCTCTTGCCATATTAACTCGTGGTGGTGGCGGAGGTGGCATGGGCGAAGATGGGGGTGAAGATGGTGAAATTGGCGGTGGTGTGGGTGGGGGTGGTATGCGTGGAATCCTCTGCCTTATCAAATTGATCGCACTCCTTGGTGAGACCTTCACAAGCTCTTCCTTGTTCCCTAGTGGAGGTGAAATCAAGGAGCTAGTTTCTAGTTCTGTACTACCTTCATTTCTGTAATCCTCCCACTTTGTGTAGCCTCAAACATCAATGTATTCACATAACCCACTTTTCACACAGTAGCATTTTAATCCAAGTGTTCAAAGACTTAACGTACTTACCTCGTGGTCCTTTGAGGAAGCGTTGCTCTGCCTCGTTGTAGCTGGCTGAAGTATCTACTACGAATTTAGTAATGAATCCTCCTAAAATTCAATCGAGCTTGTGATCAACAGTGTGCACGATCTTATCCTCCGATGCTTCCCATCTGCGCACCAATTCTGGGGTCCAAACAATAGGTTTGTCGAGCTTGCACCTTCCTTGGCTATATGCTAGCTTCGCGATCCACTCGTATAGCTCGATAGGGAAAGATGCAAAGAAAATTTCATGGATCTCTGTGTATAAGTAGTAGTCTAACCACTTTTCTTTTGATAGTCGCGGATTCCTGTTTTCTTGCACCGCGAACTCATGAATCTTCCTATCCAACCAATCCTCAATTCCTTTCTTAGTTGGATTCCAGTGATACGACATCAGACATCTCTATGCAGATCCTGATCTCGGCAACGGAACCATTTGTTGGCTTGTTGGGGCCTGACCCAGGTTTGGAGTTAATTAGCCAAACAAATCCCTGTACTACTGGCCCTTTCGGCAACAGTCCACAGAGCGCAGACTAAGGTCTCACCTGAAGTAGTATGGGGGGGTGCTGGAACCAAGTTTCCGCACCCTTGAGATGTTTGAGGGGTTGATTCGGTCCAACTGTTAGTCCCTACTCGCAGGTTACTCCGCGCACTTCCCTGGCCTTCATGCCCGGATATATTCACCTTCACGCAGCCCTAACCAGGGGTTGTGGGGTTTCCGTGCTGCTGGAGTAGCACTCTGCACTATTCCCCTAAGTCACACCTGAGATCTTACTTATCTTCTTACGCCCGTTAGTTATCTTCGTGTAAATGGATGCCTTCTGTTATATTTATTTATACAACACATTCATATGAGTTCAAGTAGCAAATAAACAATAAACTTACAATTCATACCCAATAATACATAAACGAGGAAAAGATACACAAAATATGATAAAACTTCTCTTTATTAATGCTTCCAATGGTTACAGACTCGACCTACCCTGCGCATTCAGCTGCAGGGGTCCGCGCACTCAATTGCAGACTACTAGGCCTCTGTGCACTTAGCTGTAGAGCCTTCTCTACTCTACGACCCAAATACACAACTTACACTTCGACTCAATCAATTCCTTAGACTCATCTTGTTTCCTTTTCTTTTCTTATTTCTACACTTAGAGCCTCGCTCTATTTATACAATCCCATGGTCCGCAGACCATGGGTAGATCTTTCAAGTCGACATTACATTACAAAAACAAGGGTGAACAAACCTGTGACCCTATTATGACTTCGTGCTCCACGCCCAAAAATCGCAGAGTCTTTACAATGGAATTGGTCAAAACTTGGGCTTTAAGACCCAAAACATGCCTTGGGGGGGATTCCATGCCCAACACATGTGTAATGGCAGAAGTTACTAGCGCAGGACATTAGTTATACAAAACATGTTGGGCTTGCAAACAAGGTTTTTTTACAATTTCTTCATAATTATTCCAAGGAAAGTTTTCCTCCTTTTCTTCAGGGATATTCTTCTGGTTTTCACAAACATGTGTCATGGTGAATACATTATTTGTGATAGTTTCATCACTTTGTGACACTTGCGGCATTGACGACACAAAGTTTGACACTTCAGGATATGAGACTTGGACTGTGACTAAATAATATATAACAGGTTGGGGTTTTCTAACTTATAGATAAATTTTCAAGAGATTTACTATAAATTGTTTCAAAGGAGGGTCTACCCATGATGGATGGTCTCATACAAGGCCCACTTCAAGTGATAGGCAATAGTCGTGCAACGATACTATTTTTATTTTGACAATATGAAGATTTTTATCATATTATGCAGAAACATATACTTTGGCTCCTATTTTGAACAAATTATGGGTAGTTTGGACATTGTGTTTTGATGGATCACTAGGTTTGACCGACATTTGATCATATTGGGGATTTATCAATAAGAGCATTTATGTGGTTGGATATTTATCAATGTGTTTCCCACCAATTTTAAGTTGGCCAAATCTAGATTTATAAATCACGGGTGTCCACAATGTAGGATGCCAAAGATAAATAAGAAATTATTTTTGGGAATTTCATTTTTGTAAATTAGATTGGAGATTATCTATGATAGATCCAATTTTCTCCTAAAAGGATACATTTATTTGACAAACACCCTTTATTGCAAGATATAACTTTTAAGTCATTTCATTTCCCTTTAACAATGTGTCAAGGATGACAATTTTTTACATTTTCTAGCATATTATTTCCAATTGTGTATTTGACATTGTGATTGACTTATAAATTATCGTTGATATTCCATAAGACATTAAATTCATTATATTATAAATATAATGACTTTATAATATACTTTGTAGTGATTACTTTTGATTAAGTTATACTATCAGAAGCAAATTGTTTTCATCATGAATGGTAATTGAGAAAATAAGAAAATGACTATAACAATAAAAAGTCCACACTATTAGAATGTTGAACACAAGATGTGCTATTCAGAAACCTATGTGGGTGAAATATCCAACAAAAAATAAGGATTGTGTCTCACTCTCTAAAATTCCCAAAATCAATGTGAAAAATACAAAGAAAGATAATCACTCACTATGGAGTAGTCAAACACTACAATTGATTTGTAAATTGTCAAGGATATTCCATGGGAATAATTAATCACAAGAAACCTAGTAAAATCATTGAAATATTTACTACCAGCCTAGATCCATCTTAACTCTAGATCTACCAAGCACCGAGAAGTATCAAAATTATTTTCACTCTAAAAGAGGTTTGCATCTCTAGATATTTGATCCCTTTCAACACTTGGTGGATCGTGAGTTAAGATGGATTAGGTTGGTTTTATTATTAATCATAATTATTTATAAATATAATTATTTATTTTATTTTATTTTGACGAAGGCAAAAATGTTTATAAGACATTACAATATATCTACGTATAGTGTTGGAGAGCACCTCTCTAGGTAATTGATTTTAACCTTTTATTATTTTTAATTGAGCCCACATGTAAATATTTGTAAACATTTACACCAATACAACATCTCCCTATTGAAAAATGCAGCAAGAAATTCTCAATTTCAATTTGCCTTGATTAAATTGAGAAAAATCGAATTTCCACATCAGTAGACAGCTTGGATGATGTTAACTTGTGTGACATGGCTTGTGTCACCCAGTTTAATCAATAAATTCTAGTTGGAAGAGTTAGAGTTAAGTTCTACATGTGTGATTACTAATTTGTAGCAATCAAGGTCAGTTATCTCAGCTTGTTTTAAGTTAAACTAGTTCCAACTTTTGGAGGAACAAGTGGAAGGTTAGTTTAGTAGTGGGACTTCATTCAAACTTAGTGATCATACAGTTAATTAATCAATCAACCCAAAATAACTAGTGCATGCAAAGAATTCGAGTTACCCAGTTAAGGTGGAGATTCCAAGGCAGTGTCACATGAGTTGTAGAGTAGTCTTGAGAGTAAAAGTGTTGCATGCAGTCAAAGGATTAACCCAAAGGAATTGTGCAATCAATTTGAGGAATTTCCTAAATAATAGAGGCCTAGTTTCTTAAGGAACATAACAAGGAAATAGGGGCTCAAGCAGAGGCAGAAATTGACTAAGTATGGGTCAGAGTTCTTAGTGAGCAGAGAGATAGGTTATGCACTTGCAAGGTGTCTCAGCTAAGGAAATCAATTGTATACATGTTTATTTTTATGATTTAATGCAAGCATGCATTGGGGTTTTTAGCAGTTTGCTTTCCCTGCGAAAAATACTTGTTGCATGTGTGTTATTTCTTATTGCATGTCTAAAATATTTGCTCTAGATTGTGAATTAATGTCCGCAGAGCAATAGAGTAGGTTTTTGTCTTCTGATTTTGATTAAAACTTCATGAGAAGTTACAAATATACATCATAATTTCTACATGGTATCAAAGCAGGATTCACATTAGAGTAGGAATTAAAAGTTGTTTCTCAGGAGGTTCAATTTTGGAGCTCAATGCAACAGGATTTCTTCAGAGCCAAGAAGATGGCTTTTAATGGACTTGTTATCACCCTGTAATTTGAAGGTTGTAGGACAAATCACAAGAATGTAACATCAAACCAACTTCGGGATGGGAATCTAGCTCTTCCAATCCCAGAGAGGGCTATTTGTAAAATTTATCTTTGTTGCTTGAAAATCTAATACTAGTTATGATTGTACTTGGGTTTGGGGTTTTGATTTGGGTTTTGGAAGAATGATCGTATTCAATTTAATTAGCATCTATTGGGCAATGGAGTCAAAAGGGTTGCATCAATTCCCCACAAAGTAAACTCAAGGCAAGTTAGGAATATTTACTAGATCTTTTAGAATAATAAGTGGATGATGGCAGATTGCATCAATTCCCCACAAAGTAAACTCAAGGCAAGTTAGGAATATTTACTAGATCTTTTAGAATAATAAGTGGATGATGGCAGAACAATGAAAACCTTCAGCAAAACTAAAGAGCAATTAAGAATTCTTTAGTGTGGCATTCAGTCAATCACGCAGAACTAAAGTGCAGTCAAGAATTCTTTAGTGTGGCCTTCAGTAAAAAACATATAGATTGCAAAAGCAGCGAAAATAAGGTACTCAAAAGTAAATCCTATTCAACACATTTCTGTTTTGCAATTGGAATTTAGATGATTACAGTGAAGAGATGACAGTGAAACACTTTAACATAAGAAAAACATCACTAGTATTTAAGCCACAAGAATCCTATGAATGGTCTACGTAGTATTGATGCTCCAGTGCTTTAAAAAAAAAACCTACAATGCTCCAACAGAGCACTAATATTTCTTATCTCAAACAATCCACCCCTAATACTTCAAAAGCAGAAGTATTTATACAAAATTTACAAACTATTTTACAATAAATGTTGTCTCTAACAGACAGAACATTTTTAGACTACAGATGAACTAAAAGCTCTAACTGCTGTAGATTAATAGTTCTGGTGGAATGTGTTGTGCAAATGTTGTTGTTGTGGAAGTGGGAGCAGGTAGGATGTGGACCCAAATTTGTGGTTGTGCTGGCAGATGAACTAGTAGATGCAGATGTATCTCTCTTTTTCTTAGTAATTCATTCAACTACTTGTTGATCCTCTGACTTGATAATCTAAGACTTCCCTCAGTGATGGTTGATCCTGTGACTGCTCTGTTGTTTTATCATTCATTAGTGTCACAAAATATTTTGGAAAATATATAATAATATATATATTTGAATAATATTTCCAAAATGTTTTAAATGAAATTTATAATTAAATTTCTACAAAATTATGTGTTGTTTCCAATCCGTGGTTTTGTTTTCTCTTTCCATGTATTCACAAAACCATGTGTAGTTTTGTTCCTATTACTCATTCCTCTGTAAATTCATTTTATCTATATGTAAATTCTTTTTACCCTTGTAGAATACCTAGATGGTTTTGCAAAACCATGTGTTGATTTGTATGGTTGGAAGAGTATTCTCACTTTACTCTTTTACTTTCACCTACAAAATGATTTTACACCTGTAAATTGATTTCAACATGCCTATAAATTGATTTCACCTTAATCTTCTATCGTGAAATGCATTTACATGAATGCTAACTTTGCTCTTTAGTACATTAATTTCATATGAGATTTTCCCTTTTATTTTCTCTGATAAATTCATGGCATCCATGAATTTTATTTCATGTGGCGCTGTAAAACCATGTTACCTTTCAATCTCATTCCACAACCTTAGTCTCATATTGCCTGTAGCTATATAATTTTACCTCAAGTATGGTTTCACGGTAGCTCTAAAATATTACCACATTCTCATACCTCTTGTATTTCACTTGAAATTAATCCACCCTGAATTCTCGTAACATTTATAAGATTCAAAACCAAAACAATTAATCTCCCGTGCTTTTGGGATGTTAAGTGTTGGATGAGCTGAGCATGCATGGAAATTTTAACCGTTCATTTATTTTTACAAATCTCGAGGTAAATAAAAATGAAGGGGGTTTAATTCTTACTGCGGGGTGGGCCATTGGTTGACTTTGCAGGGGGAATAGGTAGTATAGGCTTGCTGGGAGAAATTAATATAAAGTCCAAAACTTTATGTTAATAGGGTTTTATGAAGTAAGGGGTAAAAAGAGGGATTATATATATATATATATGGGATTTATCCCACATTCACAAAGGAACATTCTTCATGATGGTTTATATAAGCCCATAGTTAAATAGTGTTTTGAAAAAAATAAGCCCAAGGCCACCAACTCCTGCTTGGTATTAGGTGTGGAGGGAGATCTAAGCTTTCAGTTTTACTTTTTATGCAAATTTCAATAAAATCCAAGGCTTTAAAACCATAAGCTTTGAACCATAAGCTTTGCAATATATAACCTTTTTATCAGACAAACCTATTCTTAATGATTTGAAAGCAAGTATTCGGCTTATGTTGGGGTAATATTCAGATGAATTAACAAGGAAAGTGGGTGATAAAGCAGGAAGCTAAGTAAAGGATGATGAAAAATGGGGAGGAAGCGGGCGAGTCAACAAGCCAAAAGCTTCATCATGAGAGCAACAAATAATATTTGAATCATTAGATTTCCTATAATTATAGGACCCTAACATTAGCTCCAACTTGGGGATGGCAATCTCCTTGGAGGTGCCAAGAACCACAGATCTATGAGTTTATATATTAGTGCCTTCTCCATTGGGTTGTTCCCAAATCTGCAACATGTTCTGCCAACTTTCAAACTGAAATCAAAACTAGTCTGCATACACATTGAACTACACACTGAACTGAAAGTTGAGAAGCAAACTGAATTTGAAACTAAAAAAAAGGCTCAAAGTCCTGACCTTATTTTCACCCTGCTACCTACCCTATATTGTTGAAAATCAGGCTGACTTAAATAATACAGAAATGCCAATGAAGCCAGTCGAGCAGCTGCAGAAACAAATGGACTGCTTGACTGATTGTCAGTAAACTCAGAAGTATAATTTGATCATGTGTCCACATAATCAAAGTTGTGATATATAATGGCAACTGCTGATGTATTTGGTGCTTATAGAAAAAACATGTTTGAAAACTTGAGTTGAAAAGAACCTCCATGCAATCTGCTATAGGATCAACAAAAGCATAATGTATGATATTTGCTTCTAGGCCTTCAATGAATAATTGATCAGTTGTATCCTCAATATTAAACTCTGAAACTACTTCTTCAGTCTTGTACTTGAAAGCATAATCATCCCCAATCTGCAAATCAAAAGGTGGTACAATTTCCTCTTACTTTGGAGAAGGAAGATTTTCCAAGAATTCTTTAGGATCTCGAAAATTATATGACTGAATTTGAGAATGCAGAAGCTTAACGCCATTTTTATATTTCTCAGCAACTAACTCAAGAACACATATTTTAACTTTAAGAGAAAATTTTCTTGATTTGAAATAAGAAACACAGCTCTTAAAAAATCTTCATCACGCTTACATTCTGATAACCCATCCCTTAATTCATTTAAAATTTCATGAAATGAAAGGTTTGCCACAAACCCTGTCATCCTGTATCACCATTAATGCTTTAGAATATGGATCCTTAGGTAATGGAATCGCTATGAACTTTGAAGCTCTGAATCTTGAACAATGGAGTCGCCAAGTGAAAGGTACAACCTTCTGTGTCTAATCATTGTTCACCATCAACAATCAAATCTGAACTTTGATGCACTTTTCTGAGGAAGATAAAACGTTTGTTCCCCAGTATGGTCGCCACTATGTTATCACCCTATATTTGAAGGTTGTAGGACAAATCACAAGAATGTAACATCAAACCAACTTCGAGATGGGAATCTAGCCCTTCCAATCCCAGGGAGGGCTCTCTCTATAAAATTTATCTTTGTTGCTTGAAATCTTAGATTAGTTATGATTGTACTTGGGTTTGGGGTTTTGATTTGGGTTTTGGAAGACTAATTGTATTCAATTTAATTAGAATCTATTGGGCAATGGAGTCAAAAGGTAAACTGGATGGTTGCATCAATTTCCCACAAAGTAAACTCAAGGCAAGTTAGGAATATTTACTGGATATTTCAGAATAATAAGTGGATGATGGCAAAACAATGAAAACCTTCAACAGAACTAAAGAGAAATTAAGAATTCTTTAGTGTGGCATTCAGTCAATTAGGCAGAACTAAAGAGGAGTCAAGAATTCTTTAGTGTGGCCTTCAGTAGAAAACATATAGATTGCAAAAGCAGCCAAAATAAGGTACTCAAAAGTAAATCCTATTCATCACATTTCTGTTTTGCAATTGGAATTTAGATGATTACAGTGAAGAGATGATAGTGAAACACTTTAACATAAGGAAAACATCACTAGTATTTAAGCCACAAGAATCCTATGAATGGTCTGCTTAGTATTGATGCTCCACTACTTTAAAAAAAAAAAAAAAAAAAAAACTTACAATGCTCCAACAAATCACTAATATTTATGATCTCAAACAATCCACCCTAATACTTCAAAATCAGAAGTATTTATACAAAATTTACAAACTGTTTATAATAAATGTTGCCTCTAACAGACAGGAAATTTTTAGACTATAGATGAGCTAAAAGTTCTAAGATTAATACTTCTGGTGGAATGTGTTGTGCAAGTGTTGTTGTTGTGGAAGTGGGAGCAGGTAGGATGTGGACCCAAATTTGTGGTTGTGCTGGCAGATGAACTAGCAAATGCAGATGTATCTCTCTTTTTCTTAGTAATTCACTTAACTGCTTGTTGATCCTATGACTTGATAATCTGAGACTTCCCTCTCTGATGGCTAATCTTGTGCCTGATCTTGTGCCTGCCCTGTTGTTTTATCATTCATTAGTGTCACAAAATATTTTGGAAAATATATGATAATACATATATTTGAATAATATTTCCAAAATATTTTAAATGAAATTTATAATTAAATTTCTACAAAACTATGTGTTGTTTCCAATCTGTGGTTTTGTTTTCTCTTTCCATGAATTTACAAAACCATGTGTAGTTTTGTTCCTGTTACTCCTTCCTCTATAAATTCATTTTATCTGTATGTAAATTTCTTTTACCCTTGTAGAATACCTGGATGGTTTTGCAAAACCATATGTTATTTGTATGGTTGGAAGAGTATTCTCACTTTACTCTTTTACTTTCACCTGCAACATGATTTTACACCTGTAAATTGATTTCATCATGCTTGTAAATTGATTTCACCTTAATCTTCTATCGTGAAATGCATTTACATGAATGCTATCTTTGCTCTCCTGTACATTAAATTCATGGCATCTGTGAATTTTATTTCATGTGTCGTTGTAAAACCATTTTACCTTCGAATCTCATTCCACAACCTTAGTCTCATATTGCATGTAGCTATATAATTTTACCTCAAGTATGGAAATATTACCACATTCTCATATCTCTCTATTTCACTTGAAATTAATCCACCCTATATTCCCATAACTTCAAAACCAAAACAGTTAATGGTTTATCGCACCCCTTTAAAGTGAAAGGTGGTATTATTTTAGAGAACGCGATAACGTGGGGCTGCCACATAGCAAAAAGGCTTGGAAAACAGCTAATCTCGCGTGCTTTTGGGATGTTAAGTGTTGGATGAGCTAAGCATGCTATATGGAATTTTAATAGTTCATTTATTTTTACGAATCTCGACGCAAATAAAAATGAAGGGGGTTTAATTCTTACTGCGAGGTGGGTCATGTGTTGACTTTGCAGGGGGAAGAAGTAGTATAGGCTTTCGAGAAGAAATTAATATAAAGTCCAAAATTTTATATTAATAGGGTTTTGTGAAGTAAGGGGTAAAAAGAAGGATTATATATATATGGGATTTATCCCACATTCACAAGGGAACATTCTTCATGATGGTTTATATAAGCCCATAGTTACATAATGTTTCAAAAAAATAAGCTCAAGACTATCCACTCATGCTTGGTGTTAGGTGTGCTAGGCTTATAGGTATTGTGAATGTAGGTCACATGGAGATGGAGCGAGATCTAAGCTTTCAGGCTTATTTTTTATGCAAATTTCAATAAAATCCAAGGCTTTAAAACCAAAAGCTCAATATATAACATTTTTGTCAGACAAACATATTCTTAATGATTTGAAAGCACGTATTCAGCTTATATTGGGGTAATATTCAAATGAATTAACAAGGAAAGTGGGTGATAAAGCAGGAGGCTGAGTAAAGGATGATGAAAAATGGAGAGGAAGTGGGGCGAGTCAGCAAGCCAAAAGCTTCATCATGAGAGCAACAAATAATATCTGAATCATTAGATTTCCTATAATTATAGGACCCTAACATTGGCTCCAGCCTAGGGATGGCAGTCTCCTTAGAGGTGCCAAGAATCGCAAATCTCTGAGTTTATAGATTAGTGCCTTCTCCATTGGGTTGTTCCCAAATCTGCGACCTATTCTGCCAACTTTCAAACTGAAATCAAAAAATCGCAAATCTCTGAGTTTATAGATTAGTGCCTTCTCCATTGGGTTGTTCCCAAATCTGTGACCTATTCTGCCAACTTTCAAACTGAAATCAAAACCAGTCTGCATACTGAACATTGAACAACACACTGAACTGAAAATTGAGAAGCAAACTGAATTTGAAACTAAAAAAAAGGCTCAGAGTCCTGAGCTTATTTTCACCCTGCTACCTACCCTATATTGTTGAAAAATCAGGCTGACTTAAATAATACAGAAATGCCAATGAAGCCAGTTGAGCAGCTGCAGAAACAAATGGATTGTTTCACTGATTGTCAGTAAACTCAAAAGTATAATTTGATCATGTGTCCGCATAATCAAAGTTGCGATATATAATGGAAATTGGTGATGTACTTGGTCCTTATAGAGAAAACATGTTTGAGAACTTGAGTTGAAAATAACCTCCATGCAATCTGTTATAGGATCAACAAAAGCATAATGTATGAAATTTGCTTCTAGGCCTTCAATGACTAATTGATCAATTGTATCCTCAATATTAAACTCTGAAACTACTTCTTCAATCTTGTACTTAAAGCATAATCATCCTCAATCTGAAAATCAAAAGGTAGTACAATTTCCTCTTACTTTGGAGAAGGAAGATTTTCCAAGAATTCTTTAAGATCTCGAAAATTATATGACTGAATTTGAGAATGCAAAAGCTTAATGCCATTTTCATATTTCTCAGCAACTAACTCAAGAACACATATTTTAACTTCATGAGAAAATTTTCTTGATTTGAAAATAAGAAACACAACTCTTAAAAAATCTTCATCACGTTGACATTCTGATAACCCATCCCTTAATTCATTTAAAATTTCATGAAATGAAAGGTTTGCCACAAACCCTGTCATCCTGTATCACCATTAATGCTTTGGAATATGGATCCTTCGGTTATGGAATTGTTATGAACTTTGAAGCTTTGGATCTTGAACAATGGAGTCACCATGTGAAAGGTACAACCTTCTGGTGTCTAATCGTTGTTCACCATCAACAATCAAATCTGAACTTTGATGCACTATTCTGAGGAAGATAAAATGTTTGTTCCCCAGTATGGTCGCCACTATGTTATCACCCTATAATTTGAAGCTTGTAGGACAAATCACAAGAATGTAACATCAAACCAACTTCGGGATGGGAATCTAGCCCTTCCAATCCCAGAGAGGGCTCTCTCTATAAAATTTATCTTTGTTGCTTGAAAACCTTAGACTAGTTTTGATTGTACTTGGGTTTGGGGTTTTGATTTGGGTTTTGGAAGACTAATTGTATTCAATTTAATTAGCATCTATTGGGCAATGGAGTCAAAAGGTAAACTGGATGGTTGCATCAATTCCCCACAAAGTAAACTCAAGGCAAGTTAGGAATATTTACTGGATATTTCAGAATAATAAGTGGATGATGGAAGAACAATGAAAACCTTCAACAGAACTAAAGAGAAATTAAGAATTATTTAGTGTGAGAAATTAAGAATTATTTAGTGTGGCATTCAGTCAATCAAGTAGAACTAAAGAGTAGTCAAGAATTCTTTAGTGTGGCCTTCAGTAGAAAACATACAGATTGCAAAAGCAACCAGAATAAGGTACTCAAAAGTAAATCCTATTCATCAGATTTCTGTTTTGCAATTGGAATGTAGATGATTACAGTGAAGAGATGATAGTGAAACACTTTAACATAAGAAAAACATCACCAGTATTTAAGCCACAAGAATCCTATGAATGGTTTGCTTAGTATTGATGCTCTAGTGCATTAAAAAAAAAAAAAAAAAAAAAAAAAAAAAACCTTACAATGCTCCAACAGATCACTAATATTTCTGATCTCAAACAATCCACCCTAATACTTCAAAAGTAGAAGTATTTATACAAAATTTACATACTATAAATGAACTAAAAGTTCTAATTGTTGCAGATTAATAGGTCTGGTCGAATGTGATGTGCAAATGTTGTTGTTGTGGAAATGGGAGTAGGTAGGATGTGGACCCAAATTTGTGGTTGTGCTGGCAGATGAACTAGGAGATGCAGATGTATCTCTCTTTTTCTTAGTAATTCACTCAACTGCTTGCTGATCCTCTGACTTGATAATCTGAGACTTCCCTCACTGATGGTTGATCCTGTGACTGCCCTGCTGTTTTATCATTCATTAGTGTCACAAAATATTTTGGAAAATATATAATAATATATATATTTGAATAATATTTCCAAAATATTTTAAATGAAATTTATAATTAAATTTCTACAAAACCATGTGTAGTTTTGTTCCTATTACTCCTTCCTCTGTAAATTCATTTTATCTGTATGTAAATTCCTTTTACCCTTCTAGGATACCTAGATGGTTCTACAAAACCATGTGTTTATTTGTATGGTGGGAAGATTATTCTCACTTTACTCTTTTACTTTCACATGCAACGTGATTTTACACCTGTAAATTGATTTCACCATGCCTGTAAATTGATTTCACCTTAATCTTCTATCATGAAATGCATTTACATGAATGCTATCTTTGCTCTTCTGTACATTAATTTCATGTGAAATTTTCTCTTTTATTTTCTCTGATAAATTCATGGCATCCGTGAATTTTATTTCATGTGTCACTCTAAAACCATTTTACCTTTGAATCTCATTCCACAACTTTAGTCTCATATTGCCTGTAGCTATATAATTTTACCTGAAGTATGGTTTCACCCGTAGCTCTGAAATATTACCGCATTCTCATATCTCTCTATTTCACTTGAAATTAATCCACCCTACATTCCCGTAACTTCAAAACCAAAACAGTTAATGGTCGCACAGCTCTAAAGTGGTAGGTGGTATTATTTAGAGGACGCTATATAACGTGGGGCTGCCACATAGCAAAAAGGTGGGTGGGGGAAAACAGCTAATCTTGCATGCTTTTGGGATGTTAAGTGTTGGATAAGCTGAGCATGTGATATGGAATTTTAACCCTTCATTTATTTTTACGAATCTCGAGGAAAATAAAAATGAAGGGGGTTTAATTCTTACTGCGGGGTGGGCCATTGGTTGACTTAAGAGGTAGTATAGGCTTGCGATGAGAAATTAATATAAAGAAACTTTATATTAATAGGGTTTTGTGAAGTAAGGGGTAAAAAGAGGGATATATATATATATATATATTACTCTAAGGAATTTATCCCACATTCACAAGGGAACATTCTTCATGATGGTTTATATAAGCCCATAGTTACATTATGTTTTGACAAAATAAGCCCAAGGCTACCCACTTGTGCTTGGTCTTAGGTGTGCTAGGCTTAGGTATTTTGAATCCAGGTCGCATGGAGATGGAGTGGGAGCTAAGCTTTCAAGCTTATTTTTTATGAAAATTTCAATAAAATCCAAGGGTTTAAAACTAGAAGCTCTGCAATATATAACCTTTTTATCACACAAACCTATTCTTAATGATTTGAAAGCAGGTATAATCCAAGGGTTTAAAACTAGAAGCTCTGCAATATATAACCTTTTTATCACACAAACCTATTCTTAATGATTTGAAAGCAGGTATTTGGCTTATGCTGGGGTAATATCCAGATGAATTAACAAGGAAAATAGGTGATAAAGCAGGAAGTCAAGTAAAGGATGATGAAAAATGGAGAGGAAGCGAGGCGAGTCAGCAAGCCAAAATCTTCATCATGAGAGCAACAAATAATATCTGAATCATCAGATTTCCTATAATTATAGGACCCTAACAGGACTAAGGCTAAAGTATGACTTGGAAGGCGCCTCTAATTTTGTTGCATGGAAGGATCACATGGAGGCGATATTGGATGACAATGGATTGCTATAATACATCAAGTTGGATGTTGCAAAATCACAAAGCATCTAATGCCCAGAACCTTTCTCAATGGAAGAAAGATGTAGCCAAGGTGAAGATAATCATATTGGAGGGAGTATGGGATCACATTGTCTCAAATAGCCATGTAAAAGAAACTTTGTCTATAATGTGGAAAGCACTTACAAAAGTGTTCGAGAATAATAGTGACCACAAGAAGCTGTCACTCAAGGATAAACTTTGAAGTATCGAGATGTATAAGAATGACACAATTCCGCAGTATCTGAGAAAGTTTACACATTGGCATGATGAACTTGGCGAGGTCGGTGTTACTATCTCTGAAGAAGACTTGGTAAGCCTAGCCATTTTGGGCCTTCCCAAAAGCTGGCATAGCTATCAAGATTCGGTGAATGGGAGGGAGAAACTGTCGAATTGGGAACACTCATGGTTTGATTTGGTACAGGAGGAAATAAGGAGAAATACTAAAGATGGGACTTCATCCAAGGGCGAGGATGAAGAAAAAATTTCTTTGGATGGAAAGGCAAAGACGGGAAGAGGGAAGAAATCTCAATCCAAACCAGAATCTAGTCCAAGGGGCAAGAAGAAAGATTTGTCCAAAATTAAATGCTTCCATTGTCATGAATTTGGGCACTATTCCACAAAGTGTCCACAAAAGAAGGCCAGAAATAAGACCCCAAGAGGAGCAGCAGGTGAAGCCTTGGCTTCATAGTTCGAGCTTGAATTTACCCTCATTGCATGCATGGCCAACACAATGATGGGGAGAGAGTGGTACTTGGACTTAGGTGCATTGTTCCACATGAAAGGGTGTAGAGATTGTTTTGGTGACCTGGAAGAAAAATATTTACAAATGCACATCAAGATGGGGGACAACAAAAGGTAGAGCGCAATCAGGATTGGTATAGTCACCTTTCAAACGGAGTTAGCCCCCCCCCCTTAGGCTCAAGGATGTCATATTCATTTCGGGCCTAAAGAAAAATCCCATCTCTATTGTAGTTTTGGAAGACCGTGGTTATGATGTGATCATTAGCAAAGGAAAGGAATTCCTAAGACACATAGCCACGGGACAGGTGAAGCAGATCGGGGTTCGTGTGAAGAACATGTATAAGCTAGATGTGTAAGATTGTGTTGAATTAAGCACAAAGGTGGAGAAGGTGTAGAGTTGCGATGTTGGTGAACTTTGGCACAAAATACTTGGCCATTTGCATCATAGTGCCCTGAAGATCATGCAATAGATAACCATAAGCCTCCCTGAAGGAGCACTTGAGCAGCAGGATGTATACAAAGGTTATACTTTGTGGAAGTACACAAAATCCACATTCCATGATCGAGACAACAAAACACATGTAGTCCTTGAAAGGATCCACTCTTATGTCTGTGGACCTTTCTTGACAGCCTCCACAGGCACAAAATTTTTGTCATTTTTCTTGATGACTTCTCATGGAAGTGTTGGATCTTCTTCATGCTCAAGGAAGATGATACATTATCCAATTTCGTAGAATTCAAGGCATTGGTTGAGAAAGAAATCAACAAGAAGGTGAAGGCTCTCGGGAGAAATAATAGAGTTGAGTACATGTCGAATGAATTTTTAAAAAAATTGTGCAAAAGAAGGCATTCGACAATAGTTGACAACACCCCACAACCCACAACATAATGGGGTGGCTGAGATAAAGAACCGTAGCATTGTGGGAGAAGCAAGGGTGATGTTACATAACCAAGGCCTACCTCTGCATTTTTGGGCCAAGGCATGCAATAAAACTTTCTATTTGTAAAACCGGAGTCATCTGATTCTAAGCATGATTACACCTGAGGAGGCTTTCTCGGGGAGGAAGTCAGATGTGTCACACTTCAAGATTTTTGGAGCCTCTGTTTACTACCATGTCTCCAAAGAATCAAGGAAGAAACTAGAGCCTACAACAGAATTGGGGTATTTGTGGGTTACACAAAAACTCTACACAACTACCGTGTGTACTTGCCATCCCTCAGAATGGCAGTTTTGCAAAGCAATGTAAAATTTGATGAGGAGAAAGCCATGCAATGCTCTCTTGAGAGGGAGCTTTAGATCCCACCAGAAGAGGAGATTTCAACTCCAAAAGAGGAACCTCAAGAAGTTGTGGAGCATCCTGTTGTAACAGCTACAACCACCCTCCAAAATGTTGCCTATGCGTTAATTTTTGAGCCTTCCTTCCTATACATAGGAGCTTATCTTGCACTGATTCAGGTATTAATTTTATTGATGAGGCTTATCTTTTTCATTTGTGTTTTTTCTTGATTATTTTCACACTTACTAATCTCTTTAACTCATGAGATGATCTCCCGACTTGGGTTCACGACAGTTTTGGGCTTGCCCCCAGAAACTATGCAATCCTTAAGGGCAAGCAACCTTGATGATCGAAATTGCGCAGTTCAAAATGGCATTCAACCTTGAGCTCAGAAACTATGCAGCCATGGAAGGAAGCTTATCACTGAGACCATAAACTGTGTAATCCCTCACTAAGATCAAAAACTATGTAGTGCACTGAGCCGGAAAGTTGCCCAGTTCCCCATAATTACGCAGTATTTCCCGACAGTGTACATGGAAGGTTTCTCTGAAAAAACAAAAAGAAAAAGAAAAAAAAGCTAAAGAGTCAAAAAACATCCCTAAAAAATAGGGATCCATTATTAGTTTCCCAATGTGGCACATCATTATTTTTAAAATTTTCCGCCAAGTGCCACTTCTTCCTTGATTTTAGGCATGCACGTCATATATCCTAACTTGCTCAAATCCAGTTTATCGACGCCTCTAGAGCTCATTTGCACATTCGATCTTGGAGCTCTAGCATTCTGAGGAGATCAAGAAACCTTCAATGGATTTGTCGTTGCTTTTCCAAGTGAGTTTTGCTTTTATCGCCTTTTGTCGCTTTTTGTCATTTTGCTTGTGTGAGTGTTGTTTTGCTTGTTTCTCTTCATGGTCGCTGGTGTTTCCACATATTTTAGCTTATAGAAGTGTTGTTTCAGTTTGTCATTTTCCTTTCACAAGTGTCACATTGGTTTTCTTGTTTTTGCACCAATGGTCATCGTTTTGGTGACTCTCCTCACATATTTTTTTTCCTTCTGTTTGTTATAGTTTCTGCACTTGATTCACATCCATTTATATGTACTTAGACCTGAACTCAAGATCACATCATCACTCAATCTTCTTGTTTCCCACACCTTCATTGGGTAGAATTGCACTTTCTTTGGCCAGTTTTCACCTTGCCCAGTTGGGCACTATGCAATCCTAAGGCTCAAGCTAAGAGGTTGGACTCTGAGACTGCACAATGCGCAGTACAGGATGGCTCAACTGCACACTACACAATTTTAGGGTTCAATTTGCTACCCTTGGCCACTGAGATTGTGCAATGTGGAGTCTCTCCCAGTCTCTGTCCAAGCTGAACTGTGAATTGTGCAGTCTCAAGCCTCATGCTTCACCCTTGGCTACTGGGACTGCGCAATACACAGTACCCATAGCTAGTCCCCCTCACCTGTTCATGGAAACTCCACAATCACTCTCACTAGTTTCCTATTTTTCTACTTGATCATGCTTTTAAGTTGTATTTGCAAAAGCTAATGTTTGATTTCCATGAGTGTCTTTTCTATCCCACAAGTACCACAATTGTTGAGCACTTTTCTATGGTAGTCA
This sequence comes from Pinus taeda, assembly GCA_000404065.3. Taxonomy (NCBI): domain Eukaryota; kingdom Viridiplantae; phylum Streptophyta; class Pinopsida; order Pinales; family Pinaceae; genus Pinus; species Pinus taeda. The sequence goes on from APFE030005517.1 coordinate 50,127, forward strand.
TTGTTACAATGGCACCCAGGAGAGCTACTTCAAAAGATACCATTAAGAGCAGTATTGGGGAAGCAATTGAGAAAATGCCAGTGGACTTGCCAGTGTATGCGACACTCAATTGTTTGTAGAAAATGATTCAAATCTAACATGGCACAAGGTTAAGGAAGATTTTCAACAAGGAGCTTCAAAGAAGATCTAGAATACTGACATGTTTAAATCAGTGTTCAACAATCAGTATTACACAAGATTGCATGCGGGTATCCAACCTTCCCATGTGCATATTCAAATAGCTTACAATCTAGGGAAGGAAAGAAGTCACAAGATGAAACTGGATCCTGTTGTTATGAAAGTGTCCTTAGTAAGTGAGGCAAAGAGGAAACATAGGTTGCAAAAAGTAGAAAAGAGAAAGATAAGAAGAAGAAGGAAGAAGAAGTAAGGCAATGTGCAATAGCAGTAGAAACAACACAGAAGCAAGTTGAAGAGTAGGAATAGAACCGACCAGTAGTAGAGGAGAAGAGAAAACAGAGGTAGGACAAGGAGATTTCTCAACAGATTAAAGAACTGGTTGAGATCGATGACATGGAGGTAGAATTGGAGCCGTAGAATGAAGATGGTGACCTGATGCCAAGCACACCACAGGTCATAGTTCAGTCTCCACCACCTCCAACAGCATAGTTAGCTCCAACCAAGGAAGGGGAAATTGTTCCTCCTGATGATGATTTGGTAATGGGCTTCTACAATCTATCATATGATGAAATACATAAGAAGATTGTGCAAACACGAAGAAAGCATTTTTCTGGATGGCTTCGCATCACCTACATTCATTAGAGAAAGGGTGATAGTGGTGGACACCAGGAAGAATCCAAATTTCATTGGCGAAGCCAAGTTAGCGTTTGCAGGTGGAACAAGATCAAACATTCAGTATTTGACTGCCAAGAATGAGCAATTTGCACATAACTTACAAGTTGTCAGGTAAGAGGCAAAACAACTTCGCACAGAAGCATAGAATGTAGTATCTGAACAGATCTACTTTAAGGATATGAGAGTAATGATACTTGTTGAAGTATCAACACTTGGAGAAACCATGCAAAACCTTCATGAGGAGTTTGTGACTGTACATAAAGCAGTTATTTGTTTTCATGGCCTACAATAGCAGAGCGAAGATTTTTTTAAAACTCTCAAGAATGTACAAGTTTCCATTACTTATGTGCAAGAATGGACAATGTGATACAAAGGGGCACCGCTTGACTAAGGGAAGAAAATGAAGCGACAAGCAGAGCTAGAGAAAGTGAAGGTTTGAATGTTGATTCAAAACAATGGCCAACTCGCCTCTTTCAATGGTAGTATTTAGGCCACATATGTACATTTATACAATAGTTTGGATGTCTTGGTGAATGCACACAAGATCCCAATAGTTGGTTCGCTCACCGAAGCTAAACCTAGGAACTGGGTCATGCATGAGATCAAAGAGTACTTGGAGCAACTGAGATAGATTTCCACCAAGGAAGATTTGGAGCTTAATAGACAAAACATGCAGAACTACATCGGTGATATTGTCCAAATTAGAATAATGTTGCTCATGCTTCAGAGGGAAGTTGAAATTGGTTCCAAGTCATTGTATCTAGATGCCATGGAGGTAAGAGTCTGCTTCCAGCCAGACACTATTACTCAGTTTGGTGATGTCATCGCACAATACCGAGCTTGGCACCAATAAGTGATCAAGAAGCATCAAGTGGAAGTTTCTAAGCTAGAGTTTCCCCAAACTTAGGCATCATAGTGTTTTGTCTTGTTATGTTGTCAAGTTGCCTCTATCCTAGTTTGTCTTATATGGGTACAAGTGTAAATTATAATATTATTTGTAATTATGTTGTAAGTGAAATTCCAAGTGCCAATATTGGAATATGAAGAGCCATGATGTAATGTAATGATTCATTTTGTAAATAAATTGAAGAGTCATTAGAGAGTCCAAAGGTCGCAAAGGGGAGTTGAAGAGTCACCCCCTCATGTTATAAATAGAACCTCATAACTCATGTAAGGGGATTTTGGGAGCCAAGCCTTTGGCTAGGCTTAGGCTTAGAAGGAACTTGGGAGTATTATGAAGAGCCTTGGCTTCTCCGTAGCATAGAGCGAGTATACTTCTTTGGAGGAGTAGGTGTTCTTGACTTTAATGTTCCACTATTGGGGCTAGTGGTTCGTCAATGGCGTATGTATGAATGGAACTTTCACTTATAATAAAATTAGAGCCAACACGCTTTCATGCATATGTTGTGAATATAGTAGGACTATTCTTGTTGTATTTGCAATGTATGTAATTTAACTTACGCTTATGCTTACGAACTATTTCGTTTGCATTTGTATGAATCTTTTTTAATGTGTGTTGTTGTATTAATTCATCACTTTAACTCATGGACTATTCTACATCTTAGCTTGTGATGTCATTACACTCGCGTGTTCCTTTCAAGTTGCATACTATTACAGGATTTTAAGGGGCGCACTTCCGTTTCCCTTCGTGTGTTGGAACTTTCATGCATCACACTTGACTTTCCGTAGTGTCACATGCTTGCTCTCACCAAAGTTACCATACTTCACTTTACGCATTTTTATAGTCAAGGCATAACATTACCACCCACTGCTGGGACTCCTACTCCAAATGGTGTGAATCCTAGTTAGGACTTCATATCGAGGAGATCCCCTAAATGTTGGAGTGTCTAGCACCGTCAACACAACCACAAATTGAGGAGTAGAGAGTGGAGACAACCACTCAAGCAAAACCATCCAGAGAAGGAAAAAAAAGGACCAGGGAAGCTGAGAGATTTGTGTAGGATGCGAGGGATAATGTGGGTGCTCCTTAAAATCAACAGAGGCAGAGAAGGTCACTAGATCGGTACACTGACTACATGGCTCTAATTATTGAGCTTGTAGAGGCTGATTCATCCCCTTTCGAGGAAGCAATAGAGAAGCATGTCTGGGTTGATGCAATGGTAGAGGAATACAAATACATTGTAAAGAACAGTGTTTGGGAAGTGGTCCCAATACTAGCAGATAAATTAGTTGTGGGTTCAAGATGGATCTTCAAGGTAAAGCAAGCAGCAGACAAAAGCATAGAGAACTACAAGGCCAAATTTGTGGCCAAGGGGTACTCTCAAGTTGAAGGGATTGACTATGAGGAGACATTTGTGCCTGTAGCAAGGTACTTACCCATTCAATTATTGCTTTAGCAACACAGATGGGGTGGAAGATCCACCGGATGGATATAAAAACAACATTACTCAATGGAGTTATTGAGGAGGAGGTGTACATCGAGCAACTAGAAGGATTTGAGACTTTTGATCGGGAATCTCATGTGTGCAGACTCATGCGAGCATTGTACGGTCTCAAGCAAGCATCTCGTGATTGGTACACTGGGATCAATAGTTATCTTGCCAGTTTGGACTTCACCAAAATTGAAGTGGATGTAAACCTCTATCATTTTGGTAGAAGGTCAATTGTTGATTATTGTCTTCTATGTTGATGACTTGATTTTAACCGATGATGAACATATGATAAGATCTTGGAAGGGGGACCTTGTAAGAGAATTTTAAATGAAGGACATGGGTCTCATGCACTACTTCCTCGGGTTGGAAGTATGGCAAGGTGATGGGGAATTGTTTGTCTATTAAGGCAAGTATGCAAATGAAATACTACAGAGTTTCTGCACGAATACTTGCAAACCCATGGAGACACTTGTAGTGACCAACTAGAGGAAAGAGGATGCCACTTCAGGTTAAGAAGTGGATGCTACCATTTATCGACAACTAGTGGGTTCACTGATGCATCTTGTGAACACACAACCAAATATGTGTCATGCATTCAACCAGTTGAGCCAAGCTATGGTTAGGCCAACCAAATTATTTTGGAGCACAACTAAGCATGGTTTATGATACCTCAGAGGCACTACCCAGTTTGGACTATGGTACAGACGAATTGAAGGACTGAAGTTTGTGGCTTCGCATATGCAGATTCAGCAGGGAGTCCATCTAACCGAAAGATTACATCAAGTAGAATTTTTAGTGTTGGGTCCACATCAATTTCCTGGTATAGTAGGAAACAAAGATCTGTGACGCTCAGCTTGGTAGAAGCAGAATACATAACTGAAATTCAAGCAACATTTGAGGCGATCTGGATGAGAAATATACTTGTTGGATTGTTTGGTCAGATGATGGATCCAAATGTGATATACTGTGATAATCATAGTTGCATCAAGCTCATTGAGAACCTTGTTTTTCACGATCGATCCAAGCATATAGATATCTGGTATCACCATTTACGAGATTGTGTGCAAAGGCGAATGATGTTGTTGCAGTACATTCTGACAGATGAACAACATGCTGACATTTTGATAAAGGCCTTATCGAGAGGGAAGTTTGAGTTCCACAGGTGAAGGATAGGGGTGGTTGATAATCCCTTCTTGCTGGGAGGGAGTATTCAAAAATGTAGCGAGAAATTCTCAATTTTATTTTACCTTGATTAAATTGAGAAAAAATAAGTTTCCACATGAACAAACAACTTGGATGATGTGAACTTGCATGGCATGGCCTGTATCACCCAATTTAATTAGTAAATTCGAGTTGGAGGAGTTAGAGTTCGGTTTTGCACATGTGATTGTTAATTTGTAGCAATCAAGGTCAGTTATCTCAAGTTGCTTTTAGTTAAACTAGTTCCAACTTTTGGAGGGACTAGTGGAAGGTCAATTAAACAATGGTATTTCAATCAAACTCAGTTGTTACACAGTAAAATGTCACTGTCACCTTGTCAGTTTCCCTACTGTGTCACAAAATCACATCCACCATGCTTATGCTCTCTGAAATGGCTAAAAAACCCTCTTTGCCTAATTGGGTCATCGCGACTATTCCTAAAATAAGTGCGCTGACTAGCGGGTGATAGTGTAACTGGTGCGCTGCCAGCGCGGAAGCACACATGTTTTCCGTGCTGGTCGAATTTCACAAACAGCGCGCCCTCCACTTGTACCAGTTCACGCTGGCCGGATCTCTCCTGTAATTGAGTTGCGATGCCAGCGCGCCAACCCAGTTTTTCACCTGCGCTGATCCTGTTTAGGCGAGTTTGTTCTAACAGCCAGCCTTCCAGATGACTCCAGACTTGGCTGTTAGTATTGTAAAGGTCGCCATCCTTTCTCTGGCATGTCTGTTCGCCTGGTCACCCACTTTTCTTGGGGGAAAGCTCATCCTTTAACTATTCATGGAGACTCCTTCTCCTATATAAGCCTCCACCATTTCCATGAGCAGCTAGTTTTTGGAACATATAGACTTTGACATAGAGGAATTCATAGTGCATTAGTGCTGCTCTTTGTAGGCATTTGGTGTGTTGTGTGTGAGGATTGCTTTAGAGCTTGAGGAAGGTTATGAGTTTGTTTCCTTGTGTGAGAGAGAGACCTCTTTGACTTGGAAGATCTACCTTCAAAGGTGAATGCTGATGAGACATGCTGGCTGGACCCTCTAGAGAAGGACTCAGCGTCAGAACCTTGGTTGTACCTTACTCTATTTCTGATTAATAAAAGATAGATGACTACTGTTATGGTTCCATTTTCACTATAAAAGAGCTTAAGGAATTTTCACTATAAAAGAGCTTTAAAAACGACCGCCTCTCATTCCTTTTGACGAGCTAAAAGGAGGCTCGGCTATCTTTTCTCGTTTTATGTCAGAAAAGAGCTTAAAGACGACATTTTTTGGGACCAAGTGTATATAAATCCACCGTGACTTTGGGCTAGTAGGGATCACCTCTATCCGTAGAGGGGATTTACCTCTCCAACAATCCCTATTCCTACGAGGCATGAAACAAATGTTTTTTGTTTTGTTTTGTGTTTTTCTTTTTTCAAACTTTGAAAGCGATTGCAGAATGAATGAAAACTAACTACCTGATTGAAATTTTACTTGCAAAATGGAAAGGAAAGCAAGGATTGCTGAATGGAAAAGGAAGTAAACTAAATTACTCTTACGGAAACGAAACTAATAGCAGAATATCAGAAATAATAAATGGAATAAAGAAATCAGTAATCACATATTACTTAGACACCTACCCGGAAAAGGCACCAAAAAGTGATAAGCACCAGTATTGCAGTAAGAATGTTATAACTCCTGGGGCTACTAGCTTTACTTTATAAACCCGAGGTTCATACAAACTTGGAAGTGACAGTGCTGTATACACAAGTAAAAATGATAGTTCTACCCTTTTGTCACTATTCAGTGTTAGGATATTCCAACACATAGGAAATAGTTAAGTATAACTTGGTCTAGTGTAGAGTTAGTTAAAGTGTGTTTCTTTACTATGTACTTTTGTAACTTATAATCCGACGGTCATGATATGTTCTAGACATGAAGTGGTCTGACGGTTCATTCTCTCCTTGGTATTACTGACACTTGATCTGTGGCTTAACACCTTATTGGTCCATGATCTCTATTTAGATAGCATGGAGGGTCATTTGTAGGCTGACCATTCATGAGAGAAGCTTATGTAAATTTTCTTTCTTTTATTAATAAATTGCCTGAAGTGGCCGTGCTAGCTTAGGCCATGGACTGTTTCCCTCTTTGAGGGTTTTAACCATGTCAATAATATTGGTGTATTGTTCTATGATTTTTTTGTGAGTGGTTTCCTTTGGTGTTTTATCTGAGGAACTTACCCTGTAAATTCCTACATGGTATCATAACTATTTAAGGGTAGCATCCGTTGGAGATCCAAATCCAAAGCCCGTACAACTGCATCTGATTGTTGTTTCCTAGATCTACTGTTTCTGACTGGTTACAAGCCAAGAGGACTGCTCTGTTGTATTAGAAGCATCTGTTCTAGTGAGGAACCCCTTTCATTTTAGGTGAAAAGGTTTCTGGTAGCCCTAGCTACGTCATTTTTAAGATCTGGAGGTATACATTTTTTTTTTGTAGTTCTAGCTATTAAGCTCTTTGTTTATTTCGGTTTATTTAGCTCTTTGTTTTTTATTACCGGATATATACCTTTCATTCCTACGTATGCTCTTTGCGTTGCAACTCTGTGCGAACTAGGAAAATCAAAAACAGAAAGAAAATATTTTTCTCATGTGTATGCTTTTCTCCGCCACACCTTAGTGTGATCTCAGAAAATTAGAAACAAGCCACAAGGTTTGGTTTTTTTGCATGTCCGTGTTGGGTTGTGTGGTTTTTGTTTTGTAGGCAAAAAGAGATTTCTCAAGTAAGCACGCACCCCAAATCTTTAGTGACTAAAAAAAAAAAAAAACCTTCCTTTTTTCCAAAACTTACTAACCTTTTGAACTAGCTCAGTTGGTCCAAAGTTACTTTATGAGAATAGAGGTCTTGGGTTCAAGTCTTTTCTTTTGTTGAGTTACTTTTTCAAAAAGCACATGTAACTTATGTTTTAAAGTCACTTTATGTAAAAGCATTCTCACCCATTATAAAAAGTGAGTCACTTATAATTCTAAAGTCTCTTTATCTTTTATTTAAGTTTAAGTTAGAATTTAGTGAGTAGTTCATAAAGTACCATTGTAAAAGTGACTTTCACTTATTTATAAAAGTGGATCACATAATTTTTTTTAAAGTAAGCTAATTAAATTAAGTTTGGAAAGAGGAGGTATTTTTTTTAAATATAGAATTATCATTCACTTCTGCACATTCACGTACTTCACTCACATCTTCAACAACGTTTCTTCAAAAGGCCATAAGTTCTTCATCCAGAAGCCATTTTCAGAGCTGTTTTTTCTAATCACCCTAATTTTTCGAGATATGTCTATTGGAACACTTAGTCTTAGCATCTATAGCTTTAGTTTTTATTAAAATTGTTGACACCTAATCCTCAGCGATTGTGAGAATTTGAATGTGAACAGTCATCAAGAAGATGAACTGAACAATTAAATTCATGTATATAATAGATAGCTACCAAATGGAATAAATGAATCAGTTTTTCTGGAGTTACTACTGGCCTGACATGGTATCAGAGCACAGGTCCCAGGTTCCTTTTTTTGTGCCTTGTAACTCCTCTGTCCACTGCCTTCTGCTCTTTGTCCACTGCCTTCTGCTCTCTGTCTCATAATCTGACATCTTTGCCTAAACACTGGTATGTTGTTTAACGCATGACATCTCTTCCTAAACGTTGGTATGTTTTATAACGCATGAAATCTCTACCTGAATGCTGGTATGCTGTTTAACGCATGACATTCCTTGTTTTTAACGCCTGAACGTTTAACGCCTGAGGCCATAGACACTCCAGCTCCCGGTTGACACTCCAGCTCCCGTTTAACGTTTAACTGCATTGGAATTTTTTATTGTCTGCTATGCGTTGAAATGTTGTTGTGCTATGCGTATGAGAGCCGTCGTAGTTGAGTAGAAGCTGCATTCTTGAGAGCCGTATGAGAGCCTGAACAATGGTATATTTGAAAAACTGTTTGACATATTTGAAACGCTGTTTATTTGAAACGCTTGGAGAAGTGCCATGCCTTTTTTTGTCGGACCTCAATTATGTCAGTGTAAGCCTAATTTAATTTATGGAAGTGTTTGGACATATTCGAACTAAAGTGTTTTACCAACGGGACATACAGTTTGGTTCCATTCCTTTGCTTTTGAAGTCGGTGACTCCATTATTGGATCCACGCATTCGACAAGCTCATATATTCTGTCCGTTTTTTAGGTTTCGAATCAGGACCGAAATCTCCGAAAGTTCTCTTCGTTTGACTATGCCCATGATTATATAACCTTATATGATTACAGTCTCTGCAACATCACCGTTCTCACTCGTTGTATTTTGTGTAAGCTGCTGAGCATAGCCTGCAGTCATGTTTTGAAATCGCTCTATTAAAGATATTTGAAACGTTGTTTGACATTGTATCCGATATTTGAAACATTGTTTGACATGGCATCCGATATTTGAAATGTTGTTTGACATGGTATCAGATATTTGAAACGCTGTTTGATATGTATTGAGCGGGATATGTCACCGTTAAGTTCATATATTTGATCTTGTGGTTTCTTTAATATACACACCATTCAAGTTCTCAGCTTGTGATTATCTTGGCTTCGAGTGATGTCCAAATATTTGGCCGTCATCTTAAAACTTCAAAAATTTTGAGCGCAGCAATATAGAGTGTATCTTTAATATTGATATCAAACATTGGAAGGATTTGAAGAAACATAGTGCATAAAGTATTTTTATCAGCAAATGTTTTTTTATATCAGCAGAAGTAATCCTTTACAGAATGCATTCAATCATCTCTATGGTGGGAATAGTTCTCACTGGCAAGGAGAACTATCCTGATTCGTCCCGGATGATACAACACACCCTCATCTTCAATGAGCTGTGGAAAGGAGTGTGTGTCGGAGAAGCAGACAGTGACCCAGAAAAGCCTACATCAGACAAAGAGCTCACCATCTGGGAAAACAAGAATAGCAAAGCATATGCATTAATCGCAGCATCTGTAAATAAGGATGTGATTCGCCACATTTCATCATATTCAACTGCCTTTGAAGCTTTAAAAAAGCTGAAAGAACTCTTTGACTCATATTCTGCACTTGAAGTCGTCCAACTTATGATTAAACTCTTCACTCTTGAACTGCAAAATAATGATCCTCTTTCTCTTGCATCTGAAATAAAGTTTATAATGCATGATATCAAATCCACTAAAGTTGAGCTGGATATCTCTCTTATTGCTTTTCTCAAGGCACTTTATCCTACATACTCCAATTATCTTGAGTCTTTGCAAGCAAATGGAAATCTCAAAGATATAACCTTTGACTCTCTTGTGAAAATGTTTGCTGAAAGAGAAAAAGCCTTTGGAAAGAAGACAGCCCCTGAATCTTCTGAAGAGACTGTATGCCTGGCTCATAAATAAAAGTATCCTGCTCAAGATTCTACAAGAGGAATAGGTGGACGAAGAGGAAGAGGAAGATATTTCAGAGGCAGGGGGGGCCGACATTCTCAAGGAGAAAAGGCAGATTTACATTGTATTCGCTGCAAAAGAAATGGATCACATGATGCCTCCACATGCAAGCTACCATGGGAAAAAATTGAGCAGAGAAGAAACCAACAGAAAGG
>APFE030005523.1:0-28198 GCA_000404065.3 Pinus taeda
GCGTGTTCGTGGGTTCTCAATTATACATCATATAAGTTGACTAAAATAAATATTTATAATTATAATATGTAATTATATTTAGGATAATTTAATAATCAAAATGAAAATACCTATGTTATTAATAGATAGATATTAGTTGTTAGCAGAGACAGGTATCACATTATTTCCCTTCTTATCATTAGTATAGGTTTATATAACAATTACAGAGTTTGAAGGTGTTAATCACTATCAAAACTTTATCTAATGACTTGGAAATAAAAACGTTTGATGATGTTAATGACTAAAAAAATTGTCTAATTACTTTACATGTTAAATAAATGTAATTAGTTGACATATGTTAAAGAAAATCTAACTAGTTGAGCTAGTCTTAGTAAAAAATACCAAAAATTTCATACTTGAGCCCTTCCCCTTTCATATCAAGTGTTACATTCTTCGCTAACAATGTCTAATTGAGATCTCAGAAACTAAAAAAAACCCTTCCTAATAGTTTGGCAAAGAAGTCTACTCATTAATCATTAGATCAAAAAATTTGAAAATAAATTCCACTATTATTGAGAAGATCACAAACGAAGTTATAAAAACAATCAATGTGTTTTCTTTTAGGGTGAAACACATGGATCTTAGACAGTGCAATTGTTGAGATGTCATTCTAGAAAATATAAGTTGGCCCCTTCTCAACATGGTGAAGGCCCTTTTAATGAGACTTAACCAAAATGCATGGAATGATGTTTTAGTAGCTGCTATTTATTCTTCCATAGAAGATATTGAGACATAAAGTTTTTTCTTAGTATCCCATGTGATTAAAATTGTTCATAAATGAAAAGTATATTCTAAGTTTATTTTCCTATCATCAATGGTAGTACTAGAAAAGTCATTGTTTGTGTTTACTATTACTGTGTTGTCTTCGGACATTGTCTACCATAATTCATAATAATTTATATTAACAATATACCATAAATTTCCTTTTCCAACATTCCAGGGAGACTTGTTGTGAGACTCCATACATATGGGACTGAACCTAGTTCCATATATAACATAAAGATTTGTTGTATAGAGTTAAATCAACTATTGGCCCTTCATCTCGATTTTTCATTTTTTTCTTGTTGTAATATGTGTTTCTTTTAGTTTAAATTTGTTTATCCTAAAAAAAAAATTTAAGATATCTATACCATCTTTTTTTGTTATATGAAAATTTCATGATTAGGATACTTTATCTCTCATAAAGTACTTCATGAAACATAAGATTTCCAATGTATATCACATCATACGCAAAGATAACCTATAAGAATTTTACCTTGTGGATCATACTTCATATAAATGGTGAGATGATTAGAAATCTCATTCAACCAATTATTGAACAAATAAGAGTCAATTTGACAGTACCAAGCTCTTGGATCTTGCTTTAAGCCATATGAGTATTTATTTACTTTGTATACATTTTATTGTTAGCCTTTAACTTCAAATCCTAGTTATTGATATACATACACCTATTTTCGAAATGACAATAAAGAACATTTATTTCACATCCATCTCAAAGGATATCCATTTTCTCCAAACTACAATGTCTCACACAATGCTAAGTAAATATTTCATGATCTCAATATTGAGATACTAGGAAAACCATTTGGAAACTATCCTCCTACAAAATCATTATCAGAAGAAGAATTATTTCATATTTATCCTTGTCTTCCCACCAAAAAATCTCGTAATATTACTAGAGGGGGTTGGTAACCTAAAATCTCCACTTCTTCATATATTTGGAGAATTTACTTTGATTTTCCAATGTTTCACTCTCTTGCTCACTCCAATATTTTTCATACACAAATTTTACATCTCTAATCACCAAAATTTCCTTCGTGAGTAGTTTATATAATTTTTAGGCCATAGACTATCCACCAGATCCAATAAAGTTGCACTTTTCACCTTGTTTTCAAATTTTCTTCTTATCTCTTTTGAGACACAATCATAGAAATTACAAAAAAAAAAATTTAGAAAGTTTTCTACTTCATGCTACTCCATGCTTCTTGTGGAATGTTATATTTCACACTATTTGTTGGAAAACTATTCAAGATGTACACAGAAAAAGCAACAATTTTAGTCAAAAAATCAACATCACTTTAGCTCTGATCATGCTACCTATCTAGTTCATGATGATATGGATTTTCCTTTCACGCATTCAGTTTAATTCTAGTTTATATGGTGGTAAAATAACCTCTAATTAATATCATCTGAAAAAAAATTGCGAAGCCCTTTGCCTCATAACATCCTTCTCCATAACACTAAAGAAATTCAATATATTTGCCACACAAGTTTAATATTGTAGTTTTAAATTCTTTAATATTTGTGGATATTTCAAATTTTATTTTGAGGAAATATACAAAAAAGTTATTTCTAAAATCCTCAATGAACATTGTGGAATAAAAACCTATAACAATGGATTGAATTAGCGTCGGTCCACATAGGTTTGTATAACCCAATTAGAAATGCTATTTCTCACCATATGAGGTTATTGGATAGCTGTGTCTTTTCTTTTTTCCTAGGATGTAATTGCCACTATCGTATGTGTGTTTATTCAAATGTTCTTGTCAAAGAGTGATACTCCTAGAAGGTAGGTGGCCATAAGTATGTTGGAAAAATAAATTCTAGTCTATTTTTCTGATGTTTTATGCATATGACAGTGACATATTTACACTTCTCAAATTGAATGGAGACATTTTGTTCTTGTTCATTTGAACCTTTGTGATATGTTTTATAATAGGTGGCTTATATAAGGTCATTCATGTGGAAATATTGAAACACAAATCATAACCATTTAAACTAAATTTTACTATACCTATTAGGTTATGTCTATAATTAGGCACATACAAGAAATAAAAAATATATTTCTTCTCATCGTGATTTGTTAAGACTAAACAACACCTCTACCTAAGGAATTGACTAGGTAGTCACCCCACGAAATTAATTTATGATTTAGTACATATGTCAATGCTTGAGAAAAATTATTTATTACCTATCATATGAATATTTTGGCCACTGTCCAACCAACAAAGATCCTACGATGATTTGACATGAAAAAAAAAATCGATGCGCCTTTTTTTAGTCATGATCTGAATTCTAGATCCAATACTTGGCTTCGTCTCCTTTTTTACCTACTCTAGAAGTTGATTTTTTTGGGCATTATTCATAGCTTGGAAAACTATTTGATTAGGCTTGAAGAATCTGTTCTTCATTGGTTCCTAATATTCCTAGAGTTATAGGAAGGTATTCATATTCAAAGAGGAGAACTCATAGCCCTTTCCAATAAGAACTAGTCCCTCTCTTTGCCCCATTATACATGTAGAGTCACTTTAAATAAAATAAAATACAATCTTTCAATATTAAGAGAATCATTTTCTTTCGTAAAAATTCCAATCTCGACTATGGTATGCATAGTGACCAATGAGAAGAAACATACTTCTGAACCATAGCATTTTCCTGACTTCTCAAGTTTTAGCCTTGGACAAAGAAAGAAAATGTCTTACTTTTTCTACTTTAGCTTTGTCTTAGTATAAACTACTCTCATTTTTAACTCGCCACTAGTATACTACTCCCATCTTTAATCCACCACTAGTATAGAATTGTTGTGGGGTAGTGTCAATATCATCCAAGCCATTGTTAGATTCCTCTTTTCTCTAAATAGCATAATAATGTTTTCCTTCAGATTCTTCTCACAAAAACAATATGTAGACCCATAGAACATTCATCTTTTAAAGTATACTTCAAAGATCATCTCTCCACCTCAATACCACATCATTCTTAATACCTAGATATCCACGAGGAATCATGTGAAACATTTCTAAGAATTACCTTATTCAACCTCAAACCATCGAAAAAAGTTACATCTTCAATGATGGATTTTATACCTTATAGAACAAATTTTCAGTGAACCTTGCACTATGGTATTATGAGGTGGAACTTAGACATAATTTTTATCTCTTTCAGATTATCTATCCCCTCCCCACTCTTTCAAAATTATTATGAATGCGCTTTCATAGTGTGTTATTGTTTACCTTATAGAACAAATTTTAGTGAACCTTGCACTATGGTATTATGAGGTGGAACTTAGACATAATTTTTATCTCTTTTAGATTATCTATCCCCTCCCCACTCTTTTAAAAGTATTATTAATGTGCTCTCATAGTGCGTTATTGTTGAGGAAGTGACATATATCAGACAATATTGAAAGCACTATGGTTTTTTTTTATTTCACTTACTATTTTTAACATGATCTTATATAACAATAAGAAAATCGAACACTATCATAATATTATCAAACCACATACCATGTTATGAAAATTAACTAAATAATGTAGACTTGGTCGAACACCTGAACCATTACATACTTGGATGTTTTTATTTCACTTGTCATCTTTAACAAAAGATTATATAACAATAAGAGAATGAAACACTATCATAATATTATCAAACCACTTACCATGTTATGAAAATTTACTAAATAATGTTATGAAAATTGACTAAATAATGTAGACTTGGTCAAACACTTGAACCATTTTATATTTTAATAAATCACATAATATAGATATACATTCTTTTTACCCAGAAACATGAAAAATGTGAAAGGTTTTTTGCAACTATATATAATTCGTTGAGTTCATAAGGACTATTGTCAAAATATTAAAAAGATTGATAATACAAAAAATTCTAAATATATAAAAGCTGAAACTTAACTCAAAAAGTTATTCTTAGTCCCATTATATATAAATAAATATATAAATTGCGAAGAAATCTGAAATTTATAAATATAAACATTAGAATATTGAAAAATAGAAATTTACATAAACATAATGAATTATAAATTTTTCTATTTTACATTTAATAAAATATTCAATTCGATTAATTCTCTCAACTTGAAAAACAATTCTAATCCAATCTCTTTATTTTCACCTTCTTCGATCCTTTTTAGTTTATATCGTTATTGAAATAATGTCATAATTTTTTATTAATGTTATAATTTAATGCTATTAAATAAAATTTAATTTAACGCTTTTTAATACACAGAAGGATGCCCACTAAGTAATTCCACATCTTTCTTTTTTGTTTCACCAGTTCTGCCTCGAGGCGAATCTGTTAGTGCTAGAAAGAATTTTACATTTACATCAATAATAGTAGAATATCGATGTTGCATCCAAGGTGGATGGCTGTTGGCCATTCATGTCACGCTGGCGATAGATAAATGCTTCCCTCGGAATGTAAACTATGTGTCTCGTATCATCTACATAGAGATAATCATATAAAACAACGCATGGTCATAAAGAGATCTATTCCCTGAGTCATTTAAATAGCATCTCTCTATTCCTTCAGTGAGTTAAATAACGATATCAGAGGTAGGTGTATATATTTGTCTTTTCCCATCTCGGGTGGGTTCATCCTCCATTTATCTATTTATATAGCTTAAATCGTACTCTAGTTTTCGTGCTGCCTTTTAGCCTTTAAGTAAGCTTTTCTCGGGATCAAATTATATATCTTTAGATTTAGGACTTTCATTACTAGTACATGTAGACACTTAGTTACAGAATTCACTAACATGCAAGGCTTCAACATTGGAATCTTCACCAGATTGATGCCTTTGACTTTCCATGCATGCATGGGACTACATGCAAGTTCCTTTCTACATAATTTACTCCTTGATTTTCTCCTCCTTTCACTCTGCAACTCGCTAGTTCTCTGTGAAACATGCTATAGGTGTCAAGTCCTCTCATTGATCACCACTATGGCACATTACCTTGGGACCTTCACCGAGTAATGCTATATCATGAGCATTGTAAGTTATTTTCTGAACCAATAATTCTTTTTGTTCTTTTGATTTTCTTTTTAGTGTTTTTTCTCTGCAAAGCTGTGTGTTCAACCTTTACTAGATTCATCTAGTGCGGATTTTCTGACACATTTACATGGTATGAGATTTGGAAAGAGGTTGAAGAACTCTACGGGAAACGGGATGAGATGAAAGGACTTCTATTCGAAGTGGAAATGCTCTCATTGGATCCACAGAACTATGACAGAATTCAAGACTTCTTCACCAAATATAATGATCTATTGTTGCAACTCAAGGGTTGTGGAATTGACAAATACAAGGAGGAGAGTCGCCAAGTTCTCTCTATTATGTCAAAGCTTGGACCAAAATACTCCGTCTTTGTGTCTACATTTCATTCAGTAAGGCTTGCAAACTTGTAAATTCTACACGATGCCTTCTCTCAAAGAGTTCATGGAGTCCCTCACTTTTGAGCAACATAAACTCATTGGCATGGAGAAAATCAAACCTCCAAAAGCATGTAGGTTTTAACCCCGTACAAAAATTACCTACATACGAATTCTAAAACATAGAAAAGTAAACAATGCAAAAGAATAACACATAAAACACATATACACAAAGATTTTCCCATTGGATCCCAAAACCGGGACTACCAGCTTGATTTTTCATTATATTCCTTTCAGTGTGACAATACATATTTATACATGCTGAAGCATCCAATACCATGGACCAAAAACCATAGCGTCCAAAACCATGGACCAAAAAACATAGGTAGGTTCATCCAACCTAATACAGGGTCCAAAAAAAATAAATTCGGGCCATTGCCCCGAACCTCGTAGTGGGGGGCCACGCCCCCTCAAACCCCCTAGATAAGGGGGTTGCCACCCCCCGTGACCCCCCTGTTGTGCAATCAGCGCAACGAAAGGGGGGCTTTTCCCCCCTTCTAATCCCCCAGTTCACTACGTAGGTTAGTCATGGAGAGAATATAACACAACCCAAAATTCTCCCACTTGTTGTTTTCTTTCCACGAGGGGCCACAGGAGAGCTTAGTCATTTTCCTAACCCTAAAACCCCCATTTTTTCTCTACACGAGGAGTACTTCTCAGAGCTCATAGATTTTGTCAATGCATCTGCAGTATTCTTCAAACTGTCCACGTTTACCAGCAACACCTTTTTGTCTTCTATCATATCCCTCACAAAGTGATACTGAACATCAATGTGCTTTATCTTTGAATGGTCAGCAGGGTTCTTTGCCAAGGAAATTGCACTTTGTTTGTCACAGTCTATCCTTATAGCTCCCTGTATTAACCCCATACTTGAACATAATCTCTGAACCAAACTTCTTCCTTGCATGCATGAGTGGTTGCCATGTATTCTGCCTCTTTAGTTGATAGTGCCACTACAGATTGTTTCTTATTCATCCAACTAACCGCACTTCCAAATAGGTTAAACACATACCCACTTGTAGATCTTCCTTTATCTAGATCTTCAGCCTAGTATGCGTCAACAAAGCCATGAATATCCAACACTCTGTCCAATCCTGGTCTGCCTTGGTAGCACAAACCATAATCACTAGTGCCACGTAAATACCTGAAAACCTGCTTCACTGATGTCTAGTGCTCCTTTCCTGGTTTTGACGTAAACCTGCTCAATACCCCCACTGCATGTGCAATGTCTGGTCTAGTACATACCATTGCATACCTCAGGCTACCAACTGCACTTGCATATGGAATAGAGAACATATCCTCTTCCTCTTTTTGTGTCCTAGGACACTGTTCAGGAGATAACTTTACACCGACAGGAATAGGAACCTTCACCGGTTTACTATCCTGCATATTAAACCTCTGAAGTATTGTCTCAACATACTTCTTTTGGTTTAACCAGAGCTTTCTCTTTGCCTGATCTCTTTTAATTTCCATGCCCAAAATATAGTTTGCAGCACCGAGATCTTTCATGTAGAATTTGGAGGAAAATTGGGTCTTCAAATCCTCGATAATTTCTGTCATTTCCAACCAGCAACACATCATCCACATACAAGATGAGATAAATAACCTGGTCACCAATTAATTTAAAATACACACAGTGATCTGCTTTGCTTCTAATGAAGCCAAGTCCCCATATAAATGTATCAAATTTCTGATACCACATTTTTGGTGACTGCTTTAACCCATACAGAGAATTCTTTAACTTTCACACTAGTTCTTTTTTACCCTTCACTACAAAGCTTTCAGGTTGCTTCATGTAGATCTCCTCTTCCATATCCCCATGAAGAAATGTTGTCTTCACATCCATCTGTTCTACCTCAAAATCAAAATCAGCAGAAATAGATAAAAGTTTAGACACAGTCAGAGAGAAAGATCAAAGCCCTAAATACAGAAAATGGGGTGGAATATGTTGACATAGCACTTTAGAACCTTTGCATTGATTCTGGCATACAGTTGCAGCACAAAGTTCCATACACTCTGCAGTAAAACATAGTTGCTGAGAGAAAGAACCAATCTCTCAAAGAGATGGCTTCCTACATGTTGCATGCTAAGTCACTACCTCATAAGCTATGGGTTTAAGCACTTAATTGTGCTAACTTCATCCAAAACAGATCTCCTCATAGATCTGTCAACGATCACCACCCCTTTGAGGCTTGGAGCGACACTAAACCGAAGTTCATCCACTTTCGTGTTTTCCACTCCCGAGCATGGGCCAGGATCCCCTCTAAAAAGAGGAAAGCTCTTGATCCACAGAGCATTGAGTGCATCTTTGTTGGATACCCTGATGGTCTGAAGGGATACCGACTCCTGATTTCCTCTATGGACAAGCTCATCGTTGAGCGAAGTGTCCAATTTGAGGAAAGTCTCTCGCATCCTCCTCAATTGTCGCATGCAGACACCTTTTATCTACCTCACGACTGAGATGATGACTCAGTACACTCAGATGTAGATACAGAGCATGCAGATGCCAAGGTAAAGCATGTAGATGAAGAGACAGAGTCTTCAGATACAAATCCAGTGCATCCATATGATGATCCACATCCAAGCCCAAATCAGGCTTCCAACAGTGAATCAACTGCCCCTGTCATAAATCAGAGAACAAGGAGCTTAAGTGAGATATATGCACAAGACAACCCAACTGCTAGAAATGATCTTGTGGAGGATAATTTTGATCCAGGAAGGACTAGCTCAGAGTTTATTGAGCCTCCTCTTGCCCTCACTACCACTGAACCAATGCCATCTCGACATTCTCATTTGGTTTAATCCTCTGATTTGCAGTCTTATGTTGAGGTTGTTGGGCATCCCTCTTGGGAGTCCGACCTTGAGGAGGAGTACAACTCCCTTTACAAAAACCAGACCTGGGATCTGGTCCCCCCTTCCTTCAGGAAGGAAACTTTTCGGATGCAAATGGGTCTACAGGACCAAGAGTGTTGTAGATGAGCAAATCACTAGACAAGAAGTTAGGCTAGTAGCTAAAGGCTTCTAGAAAGTGCATGGCATTGATTATGATGAGACCTTTGCTCCAATAGAAAAGATGGACTCCATACACCTTGCACTTGCCATTGCAACTACCCAGGGGTGGGAAGTACATTAGATGGATGTGAATAATGTCTTTCTTCATGGAGACCTATCTGAGGAGATCTACATGGAGCAACCACATTGTTTCATTCAAGATTTATATTGGTCTACAGACTGAAGAAGTCTCTCTATAGCCTTAAGCAGGCCCTGAGAGCTTGGTATGTGAAGATGGATTCTTTTCTCTTATCATAAAACTTTTAAAGATATAAGTCTGATTTGAATGTTTACATACTTACGACACATGATTCTATTCTTATCTTAGTTATGTATGTGGATGATCTCCTGATCAGCAGCATCTCAGCTTCAGCCATTGAAGCAGTCAAGAGGACCTTGCATGATGGGTTTTTGATGACAGACATGGGTCAGTCAGGCATCAAACTCTCTCAGGCTAAGTATGCACAACATCTCCTCGAGAGATTTCACATCAATAACTGCAAGCCAACACTGACTCCTTTTCTGTCTAGGGTTCACCTTGAGGATGGAGGTGACACTCCATTAGCTGACAGTACTCTCTACCGAGAGCTAGTGGGGAGCTTAATGTACCTCACCCACTCCAGACCAGATCTCTCATATATAGTGGAGGTAGTTTCTAGATACATGCAGGAGCCACATGAGCTACATTGGAAAGCTGCCAAGCGCATCCTCTAATATCTGTAGGGCACCATCACCTTCGGGATTCACTATGCAGCAGGCACTGCATTGAATTTCCTTGGCTTCACGGATTCTGATTGGGCAGGTGATAACATTGATCACAAGTCCACCTCTAGATATTCACTCAATCTAGTGTTTGGCCCTATCTGTTGGTCGAGAAAGAAGTAGGCTGCTATTACTCTCTGTTCAACTGAGGCTGAGTACAGAGGAGTAGTCAACATCACCATTTAGGCTCTGTGGCTACAATACTTCCTCGTTGAGTTGGGTGTCCAGTTCCACCAGCCTACTGTCATGTGGTGTGACAACTAGAGCACTCTCAAATTTTGCAGGGATCCAGTAAAACGACAGCAGACGAAGCACATGGAGATCAATATACACTACATCAAAGACTTAGTACATGATTGGGTCATTGATTTGTAGTTTTGTCCTTCAGCAGAAAAGACTACAGACATCTTCACCAAGACATTCACTGAGCAGAAGTTTGACTCTCTGTGTGATCATCTTGGAGTGAAGGACACAGTTGCTTAGCAACTGTCTTTTCTTCCTCTTTTATTTTGATTACATTCTATTTTGAGGGGAGGCAGTTTCCCACGAGGTTTTCCCTCTTTCCTCAATTTTAGTACAAGTTGCACTGTCTTATGGGTGACCTTTTGCCTTAGTTTCTAGGGCCCTTTTTCTATTTTTCCCCATAGTGGTGTTCAGGGGGGTTGTTGGAGGTAGTACACACCTAGGACCTTCATTATTGGCACATGCGAACACTTAGAGCATTCATTGACATGCAAGGCTTCAACATTGGAATCTTCACCGCATTGGCGTCTTTGACTGTCCATGCATGCATGGGACTATATGCAAGATCCTTTATGTATGATTTACTCCCTGATTTGCTCCTACCTTCACTCTGCAACTGGCTAGTTCTCTCTGGAACTTGTTGTAGGTGTCAAGTCCTCTCATTGATCACCACTATGGCGCATTACCTTGGGATATTCACCCAGTAATGCTATATCATGAGCATTGTAACATATTTTCTGAATCAATAATTCTTTTTGTTCCTTCAATTTTCTTTTTAGTGTTCTTTCTCTGCAAAGTTGTGTGTTCAACCTTTACTAGCTAGATTCATCTGTGCAGGTCTTCTAACATATTTACGGTTTTTAAAGATATACTTGGACAAGGACCTTATGGAACATCTTGTGGATACTAAGAAATTTTATGGTTTTCTTCTAGGAAAAGAGAAAAAAGATGAATAAAGAGAAATTATAAGGACAACAGAGTGAAAAATGACTCTCACAATGATTTGGAAGCTTGCCAAAAGAACGGGATAAAGTTTTGAACAACCTCAATTGCTGGATATTTGAGTAGGGTGAAAAATAATTTATACTCCTGCTATTTCTATCCCTCACCAAGATTTAAATTTCTAGAAGACATCTTCAACATACCCATGTATACGGGCTAGGCTATATGTTCCAGTTACAGCGAAGTACAGTTCCTGTGGAAATAGATATTTGCAATAACAGTTGCTTAGCCAACATGGTACCTACAGTGAGCTTGCAAAGCATATGTGTTTTCTATTAACTTCTACTAGTCATAGATAAAATAACCCAAAATTAGGAAGATAATGAGAAGGGGTTAGTTATGGACATCGACAAAAGGTCTGCTAAGAGAGAGGAGTCAACCAAGGTCATGAATGAGCAACGAGCAGCATGGAAAAAGGACAACCATGGCTACTATGTCAAGGCCACCACCAACGTACAACATATAAATCGAAGCAATGAAGAAAGCTCTACATCCCATGCCTTGATAGCATGTTTAAAAAACATGGAGTTCTAACCAGGACCATACAAAAGCTTGAACTCAATACACAAAATAGAAAAAGCTTGAACTCCATACACAACATAGGCCAACGCCAGGAAAAGCCGAATTGATAGAAAGATTGAAACCACATATTCATCAACTATATTTATTATTAAAATATTTAAATACACATCAATTCACATCGATTGTTGCAACCTCTTACTAGATTTTTCCATTTATGAATGCATCCCTCCGCACTTCTTCCATATCCACATTCGTTTAGCTTTTCTGATATATCTTGCCATAGCATCTACTTCATTATATTTCCTATCCAGGGAGGACGACAATTCAGGCACTCAAACATACGTGGTAGAAGGAAAAACAGATTGGAACGGTAACTAGAATAAAGAAATCTTGTTCAAATGAAGGAGTGATCTAAAAACTGGGAATAGTCAGAATCAAAATATTTGGTAAAATTAAAGTATGAAATGCAATATATATTCAATAAAGCTACAATAAACATGGAATTCTATGGAAAGAGATATCAGAAAAGATGAACGAATGCGAATATGGAAGAAGTGCGAAGAGATGCATTCATAAATGGATAAATCTAGTAAGAATCAACGTGAAAATGAACTCTTTTTCAATTAACCGTTAAATAGTAAATATTTGAAAAGGCAGAAAATTTTGGTTAAAAATCACATTATCAAAATTTAGTAGGTTTTTAATAATTCAGTGTGGTTTATTTTCAAGAAAAAATGAACACGATCTTGTTAATGTGATTTGTGTTGAATGAGTTTATGTAACATGTTGTTACAGTATTTCGATTGCTTAGTAACTTTGTACATGATTTGGTAATGAAATTGTGGGTACTTTGAGACAATTAATGGTATTGATTATGCGTTTTAATTGGTTTTGGTTCATATTTGAAAATGAATTCCAATCGATATAAATAAGGGTGATTCTGCGTCTACGTGTTAGGACTCTATACACAAGATAGAGTATGAGAGTAATCAAACAGTAAAATATTTTGGGCGAATTCTCGAAGAACTTTGCTTTGGATAACTAGAGGGTGTGCATTGTTTGTGGGCGAAATAGAAAAACATCATCGATTTGCCTGAAGATTAATATCCACCAATAAATAATGGTTCAGCAAAGATGAACGCACTATTAGTGAAGATTTTTGTGTAAGGTTTTGTTGAGGAAGAAATCGACCGCATTTTGAAATCAATTTTGAAAAAATGAATATTCCATATCTTTGTGTTGATACCCTTTAATCCTATGCTCATAAATAGAGTTTGAGAAGCAAATTAATTTGTTGGAGAATTTGATCATCAACCGATTGAATGTATGAGCGATTGTTGTTTGTATTGGGCGATTAGAATGCTAGAAATTGATCTCTGCAAGATAATGGCTTCATTGTGGAGGTAACTCATGTGTCTGGAGGTTGTATGTGTGAAAAACAAATTTGATTCTTGAATTTGTTTGTACCTATGCATGGTGGAGTAACGCTACAGGAAGAACTTACAGTTATATAGCTCAATCGTGGAATGGGGAGTATGGAATGGAATAATCGATTTGTAAATAAATTTGTGGAGTTGGAACATAGGGCGACAAACACAAGGGCTTAAAGGCCGATTCTCCGAAGTACGTAGTGAAGAAATCTTTCCAGATTTCGTTTAAAGGAAGTTAATTTTCCATAGGGTCAATCTAGTAGGAATCGCTACTTGGAGAAGGAGACCTTAGCTAGTTAAGAAAGAGAAAAGATCTCTGGTCTTCAGAGGTTGATTATTATTCGAAGAAGGGTGATTTATATCTCTGTGTGAAGACAAAATACATTGAATGGGCCATGTCATTCCAAATTTCTAGAAGTGGAGATGTTACAAAGTGACTTTGAGAATCAAAGTTACTAGTTAGCTGTTTATATAACTACTTGGGTAAGGATTTATGATTATAAGCTTGAGGTTAAGATCAAGAAGTTGTGAGACATTTCCATAAACATAAGTATATGTTCAATTGAAATTGAATAGCAAAGAGTTCAAATGAGAACAATTTAGACTCATGATCAAAAGAAAACAAAGCAAAGTGCTGACAAAGTCGCTGCAAAATCATTTGGGAGCATAAGAAATGAAGGTTTGGAATTGGCGCTATGTAATCTATGTGTGGCATGAAAACATTAAATAATTTAAAGATTGTAGGAAGAAGATGTGAGCAGAGTATTAATGGCATAAACTGCAACTTAGATCAGGAGAAAACTGATTGTTAGATTATAGTCCTATTTCATTGTTTGCACTAGATGAATTGACTCTAGTATAGATGTTGATTTTCGATTTGATGTAACAAGATGTCTGATGTACTTTAATTTCAAAGTAATTAGGTTGATAGTGTGCATTGATTTCAGTGTAAGCACATCTCTACCTCCTCCAACTATATCTCTATATCCCATTGTCTCTCGTTCTCTATCTCTCTATCTTAGCCCATAAGCATACGCATTCTCTCTCAATATATACCTATCTCTCTCTCTCCCTCTCTCCCTTTCCCATCCCTCTCTCTCTCTCTCTCTTCCCCTTCTCTCTCTCTCTCAACCATTTCTCTCTTCATATCCATATCTCTTCCTCCCTCCTTGTCTTTGCCTCTGTCTCCTTACCTCTCCCCCCAATCTATATCTCTATCTCTGCTTGTCTCTCCTTCCTACCCACAAAACATACACACTCTATCTCAATGTAAGCACATAAAAATTATTCAACCATAAATATAATACTTGAAATTTCATCCTAAATAAAATGTTTGCTTACTTAAATTTATGATTTGGTACATTCTTATTATTCCAATTTTCCATCATTCAACATTGTTAATTACTTTTTATTCAAATGCGGTAATAGAAAATAACTACCATTGAAAATTATTTGGGGTTTAACACTCCATAAGTCACAATGATTGTTTTTGGAGAAAATTAATATTAATATTAGAGAGAAACAGAGACAAGGTATGTTGTTTACTACAGTTGTTGGAGTTAAATATTTGAATGGTCTATAATTCCAACTACTCTTTTCGTATGATCGTTATGAGAAAATGGAAAATAATAGTTTCAGGTTGATTGCAATGAAGGTTGTTTGTAATTGACGATATTCTCAGTATTCACATTTTCTCTCTATCAAAATTCTTACATTGACACTTTGCACTCAAAATTTGCATTTCATTTTTCATCATTCAAGTTACTAAGACACTCTCTCATCTCAAGACATTGAGGTAACTAAAAAAATTTTAAATTAAAATGACCAAATTAATCTTAGATGTTTTTAGCATATTTAAAATTATCAAAATAATTAGATGTTCAACAAATTTTGTATGACCGCACACGACTCGAGCCACCCTAGATCTATCTTAACATCGCATCTAGCAGGCACTGAGAGGGATCAAATCTCTCGAGGTGCAAACCTTTCTTCAAGTTTTACACTCAAAAAATAGGTTTGCACCTCGACAGATTTGATCCATCTTAGCGCTTAATAAATCCAGTGTTAAGATGGATCTAGGCTGGCAGCATATATAAAATGTATTTTTTTTTCAAATCTTAAAAAGAAATTATGATTTTTTTCCATAATAATAATAATAAAATATTTTTTTAAATAACAAAAATTTATATTAAAATAGAGTAAAACAACTATCAAATCTTCAAAAATTAGACTTAAATTAAATTAACTTAACTAAATCCAATTCACAACTCTTTTCATCACCCAACTTATATATCAAATTAACCCAACTCATAATGTTTCCGTGACCCAACTTTTATATCCAAAATAACCAAATTCTAAATTAATTTACAATTTTATCAATTATTAAATTAAGAAAACCCAATTGATAACTCCTTTTATAACCCCAAAATATCTATCCAGGTTAACCCAATTCATAACGGTTTTCACAAGGAAGTGTTATATCCAAGTTACCAATTCATAAATAGTTTCCCAACACAACATATATTTATAATTTTATCAATTATTAAATTAACTAAACCCAATTCATAACTCCTTTTATAACCCAACATATATATCGAGGTTAACCCAATTCATAACGGTTTTCATAACGCAAGTGTTATATCCAAGTTACTTTCCCAACACAACATATATGTAGCTATAAGAAAATTGACTGCGCCTATATCGGTCGGATTCTCAAATATTCGAGAAATCTGCAATACTTATGGATGCCCAGTCTCGTATCATCTATATAGAGATAATCATAAAAAAGAATACATGCTTATAAAGAGATTTATTCGCTAAGTCATTAATAGCATCTCTTTATTCCTTCTGTCCTTGAAACAACGATATCAGAGGTAGGTGTATATATTTATCTGTCTCATCTGGGGGTCGGTTCATCCTCGATTTATGTATTTTATCTATTTATATTATACGTTAAATCGTTTTCCTGCATACTCGTGTTGCCGGACCGCCCTTTAGCCCTTAATTACTTGCTTGTAGTAAAAGAGAAAGGAGTGTTTGCATGAAGAGGTAGAGTTACAAGTACAGAGTGTTACTCAGCCATAAATGATTTGCCCACAATGACAGACGTGACGTACTGGTTGCAGTTAGATTGTTGAGTGGCAACTAATTGAATGTTAGCGGCCATTCTACTCAACAACTATGTTCAGCTGATTTGTGGGCAATCATTCTTGGCGTAGCAACCCGCTGTGCTTCTCAAGCAACCCCGCAGGGATCAAGATGGAGCTGCACGTGATCGACTTCTCGATGTGGTGAGAATGTTTAATGTCTTTCATAATATTTGAAACAGTGTCATCATATTTCTTGTGATAGAATGTAACTGTTTCATTTATTTAGTTCTAGTCGAAAGTGTGACATAGATTTTTATATTCTCCTTATATATTCGCTCCCATCCGATCGATATGTAGTGCATGACAAACAACTTTTTTTCGTTACCCATCTCCTTCCAACGACACCGTGATCTCGCGGGCAAACCTAAATTTGTCCTTTTCCGTCTGACAATCTTATCCAAATTTTGGTGGTGTTATATAAAGCATGACTATTTTGATGACGGTATTTCATTAATGTACCACTTGCTTCTTCGGGAAATGTAAACGTCATTCGATCAATCATCTTTATTGAGTGTTACAGAGCAAAAGGTCAATAGTTTGGGAAACCAGTTTTGAATGGCGATTAAAATTAACCTAGAAAACGAATTGGCACCGAATTCGTATTAATACCAGTAAATTCATGAAGAGGAAGCTAGGAAATAAAATGAATGGTACTGAAATTGTATTAATGTGAGTGATGAGTGAAGATTTATTAGAAAATGAATTGGCACTGAATTCGTATTAAAACGAGTAAATTCATAAAGAGGAACCTAGCAAATAAAACGAATGGTACTGAAATTGTATTAATATGAGTGATGAGTGAAGATTTATTAGGGATTTATCAAATTTGTCAAGTTGCAAATTTGTTTTGGAATGTAAAATTTCAAAAACAAAAATTATTTACATATCAAGAAATGAAATATATATATATGTTAACCATATTGGTTCTTTCTTTCTCTGTTGATGATACTGTTCTTTTTGAGAGAAAAGAGCAGATTCCCAATTCCTGAGTTGATGGACTCGAGCGCATTGCGAATAGCTAGGGTTTTAAATTATTGCAGAGGTTTTTCCAAGGAAGCTGTTGCCAATCAGGGCAAGAAACCTATAGAAAATGGCAAAGATACTGTTGAGGAAGAAAGAAGAAACATGGAAGAAGAAATAGAAGGTACCAAAATGAAGGAGAACAATAGCACAAAAGACGAGGAAGATGACAAAAAACAGGGAGCAATAGACAAAAGACAAAAGGGACCTTGTAAACCCAAAGTTGAAATCACACCCAGGGTGGTATTAAAAGATCCAGCGTTGTAGGCGCACAGGGACCGCATGCGCACTTATCCAATCATCTATAAATTCATGGGATTATGGCCCACGGAAAAGGCTTTACAAACATGGATCAAATACCATTGGAAACCTAAAGGGAGTATTGATCTACATCTTGGGTCAAAGGGTTTCTTCACAGTTGTGTTCACAAACATTGAAGATAAAGATAGAGTGTTTGAAGGAGGTCCCTACTTCTACGCAGCAGGAGGTCTTTATATGAGGCCATGAATGATGAACTTTATGCTAGAGCGTGAAACTTTTACTTCGGTCCTGGTCTGGGTGAGACTTTATTCTCTACCTCTTGATTACTGGAAAACTGAATCATTAGCTGCCATAGGCAATAAATTAGGTCGGTTTGTTAAAACTTCTGAAGCCACAAGAAGGGGAAAATACACCTCCTTTGCAAGGATATGTGTGGAGATAGATTTATCTGGAGCTCTTCTAGATGAATTAATCCTGGAAGTTTATGATGAAGAATAGGTGGAAACAGCAGACTATGAGCACATTCCATTGAGGTGCCGTAGATGCCATGAACATGGGCACCTACTCAGAGATTTCCCTCTCAGTAAAGTAGACAACAAGAGCAAAGCAAATACAATGAAAGACATTAATAGTTTTCACAAAGTGGTACATAAACGAAAAGGTGGAAAAAAAGGGCCAAAGCAAAAACAAAAGGAAGAACAACAAGTCAGTCAGAACCAGTTCGAAGTTCTTGAAGTGGATGAAGAATTAGTAGCAAAAGATCAAGCAAGGGAAGGAAGTCATGGGGAGAAGGAGAAAGAAGAAAATAGGGAACAAACACAGGAAAATGATAAACAAAAATAGATCATGATGAGTGATACAGAACCGGAGATGGATCATGAAATGATGCAAAATGAGATGGAACTGGAGGACCATGAGCTTCAGTAGATTCTTGATAGAGAATAGCTAGATCTGGAGGGATTCTTAATACAGGGAACAACTGGGGGGTAGAATCGTTACCTCAAAAGGAGTTTAATAGAATACAATAGTTGTATCTGTGGAGAACTCAGGCTAAGGGTTTGGAGGGGGAAAAAACATTGGCAAGCAAAGTAATGAAGGAGTGAAAATGATAAAAATGACTCTGGGATTAGCACTTAGAAACCTAGGAAAGAAAAAGTAGAATGAGCTATTGAGAGAATGTGGAAAGCTCATGATAGACTTAGGTAAGATGAAGTTCCCTTACTAATATTTAAATATGAAGATTACATTTTGGAATATTAGAGGTCAACGTATTAAAAGAAAACAGAGAATTCTTATTAATAGACTGAAACATGAAGTTCCAGATATAATTTTTATCCAGGAAACAAAATGTTCCATTCAAAAGTTAAGACAAATACATAGTAAATGGCTCAATAGATTTGAGTTTCTAGAAGTTAAAGCAGATAATTCAGCAAGAGGTATCCTCACTCTCTGGAATCCCCATAGAATAAGCATAATAGATGCTGAGCCATCTAGGAATTATTTATCAATGGTCATTCAACCTGTTGGAGATAGGGAAACCTATCTAGTCATGAATGTTTATGGCCCTCAAAGGATAGATGAAAAACTATGGTTTATAGAATCCCTTATGGATCTCAGGGATATACATCCAGGGACACCTTCGATTATGGGAGGGGAATTTAATATGATAAAATCACTTTCGGAGAAAAAAGGGGGAACCAAAACTCTAAATAAAGACTCTTTGGCCTTCCAAACCTTTACAGATAATATGAAGCTAGTTGACATGGAGACAAACAATGGTTGCTTTACATGGAATAATAAAAGAGCAAGAGAGTCCCATTTAGCCTCCAAGTTAGACAGATTCATAATCTCTGAGGAACTTATGCTAATAGATAAGAAAACAATAGCATGGGTTCTACCCTTAGGAGGCTCATATCATTGACCAGTGCAAAAGGAGATTCAAGGCATAGGGACACCTCGGAATAGACCTTTCGCATTAGAGAATATATGGCTTTCACACCTAGAATTTATGGGCAATATTGAAAATGGTGGGCAAAAGATTTGCAGATTCAGGGAACAAGAATGTTCCTTCTACACAAAAGATTAAAGCACATCATGATGAGACTTAAAGATTGGAACAAGAATGATTTCGGCAACATTTTTGTTGGAAAGAAATCTGTTGAAAATAAAATGCAGGAACTCAACCAAGTCATGACCAAGGAAGGCTTCGATAAAGATAAAAATAAGCAAGTCGGGAAACATCATGAAGACTGGGATAACTTCTGTAAACAAGAAGAAATATTTTGGAAACAAAAGTCTAGAGTTCAATGGCTAAAAGAGGGCGAACGCAATACCAGATTTTTCCACAGATCCACCATGGCCAACAAAGCTCACAACATGATCTCTTCGATCAAAAAATGAGGGTGGGCAGATTCACCAATCCCATAAGGGCATAGAAGCTGTGTTGGTTCAACACTTTCGAGGCATATCTTAGGAAAACAACCCAGAAAGAGAACATTACATTAGGGACTTGACCGAACATATTCCCAAGCTGGTTTCCAGAGAGGACAATCTCAACCTTAATAGGCCAATGACTGAAAAGGAGGTTACTGAGGTCCTCAAAGAAATGTAGAATGGCAAAGCACTACGCTCGAATGGATTCAATGTGGATTTCTTTAAAGCCTGCTGGAATATTGTTAAACAGGATATATTGAGTGTTGTGGAGGATTCTAGGTTCAACAAAACTATTTTGGATGCGCTCAATACCTCCTGCATCTCCTTGATACCTAAATAGGAAAATGCTCAAACATCAGAAAGGTATAGACCCATTTCTTTATGCAATGTGGTCTATAAGATAATATCCAAGGTAGTGGCCAATAGACTCAAACCTCTGCATCCTTCTCTGGTATCAGGGGAACAATTTGGTTATGTAGAAGGCAGACAGATTCTAGACAACATCATTCAAGCTCATGAGGTAGTTCACTTGTTAACTAGCAAGAGGAAAGATGGAATGATCATGCTAATGGACATAGCCAAAGCATATGACAAAGTAAACTGGAACTACATCAGGAAAGTGCTTTTTGCGTTCGGTTTTGATCATAACTAGGTCAAATGGGTCATGACCCTCATGACTTCTTCTAGCTTTTCAATTCTGGTTAATGGCCCTCCCTCTCAGATTTTTCTTCCTTCAAGAGGCCTCAGACAGGGAGATCCACTCTCACCCTTTCTCTTTATCCTCATGATGGAAGGACTTGGTCATTCTATCAAGCAGGCTAGAGTAATGGGTAAAATCTAGGGCCTTCAACTAACAGAGAATGGAAAGGTTTTGACTCATCAACAATTTGTAGATGACACCTTGTTACAAGGTATCCCCACAGTCAAGGAGGCTTTGGCATACAAACAAATACTGAATGGCTTTGCAATGGCAACAGGTATGGAAGTTAATCTTTCCAAATTAAAAATATTTTTCTTTAATACCAATATTGCTATTCAGAGAAACATCTCCAGAATTCTAGGCTTTCAAAGGGATTCGCTCCCTTCTAAATATTTGGGAGTCCCTCGAACTGCAAAAAATTTGCAGAAAAGAATTCGGGAACAATTGATCAATAAGATGCATGATAAAGTCAGGAAATGGACCATCAGATCTTTAAATGTGGCTGGTAGATTGGTGCTAACAAAGATGGTGCTCCAATCTATCCCAATTTTCATGCTATTGGCTCTTGCAGCTCCAAAAGGAGTAGTGTAGCAATTCAAAAACATCCAAAGAGACTTTCTCTAGGGAAAGGACGAGACAAGAAAGAAATTGGCTTTAGTCTCTTGGGAAAATATCTGTAAACCCAAGAACCTAGGGGGCCTAGGGTTGGATGATTAGGAGATTCTCAACAATGTTCTAGGGGCCAAACTATGGTGGTGTTGGGTTAAAGATCCAAAGGCTCAATAGGAATGTATTTGGAAAGAAAAATATTCCAGATCTTGGCACCATACTGATCTCATAAGGATGTCTAGAAATATAAGGGGCTCGCCGATCTGGAACAAGGCCTAGGAGAACAGAGGCTTAGTACAAAGAAATATTTTTTGGGAAATCAGAGAGGGTGATCTTGCACTATTATGGGAGGATAAATGGCAACAAGAACCAACACTGTTAAAAGAGGACTTTTTGGGCCTTAAGAATCAGATAGATAACCAAGTATTAGTAAAGGTAAAAGATTTTTGGGATCACACTAACAATTCAGAAAAATGGAGAATTTGGAGAAACATAGATTGTAGGGATGATAGGCCCCTGATAATAAAAGCAGAGGCACTCATGAGAATATTGGAACAAAATATGATTTTAGTAACTGGGGGGTAGGACCAATTAAGATGGAGCAACAATAAAGAAGGCATCTTTAATATTAAGGAGGCTAAAGGTATCCTCCTTGAGCTGGAGTCCCAAGCTCCAAACAGAATCTGGTAGAACCTATGGAGACAACAGGGATGGATGAAGATCAAACTCTTCGTGTGGCTGGTGCATCACAAGAAAATCATGACTTGGGACAATATCCAGAAAAGTCGTATTCTAGGGCCCTCTAGATGCCAGCTCTGTGAAACCCAAGAGGAGACAATGGAACATCTTCTCAATAGCTGGACTTTCACATCTAGGTTATGGGATACTTTTGCCACCCTTTTCCAAAAGACCGATAAGGACAAAGAGAGTATAATTAATACCCTGAGGAGTTGGAGAAGAAATTTTTTAGATAATGAAGTTCTTAACTGTGCTTAGGCTCTCATGCCAAGCTTCATTATATGGAATGTCTGCAAAGAAAGAAACAAGAGAATACTCAAAAATGAAAAGAATCAATCTCTGCGCCTGTTTAAACAAATCTTAAAATAGCTAAAGGAAACGGTTGGCACCATAGTGAGGAATCTCCTCAACAATCCTCCATCAGAGGCTGAAAAGAAAATTCTTAGGCAGTTGGGTATGCAGGGGCTCATTCCACAAGGCCTAGATAGGAAATTTATCCTAAAGGAAACTAAAAAGGAATTCTCACATCCTCCCCCAAAAGGTTTTTTGAAATAAAACATAAATGTTGCTTCAAAAGGCAACCCGAGAACTGTAGGTTTTGGAGGGGTTCTGCGAGATGAAGTTGGGAGCATTCTCTTCCTCTTCTACTGTCATTTAGGAAAAGCCGCCAACAACATGGTGGAATTAATAGCTCTGGAGCAATGTTTAGAATTTCTAAAACAGGAGAACTACCTAAATGTGATTATAGAAGCTGACTCTGAGTTAGTCATTAACTCGGTCAAGAGAATCAGTTATGGTACAAAGCTTAAGAAAGTCTCAAATCATTGGAGATTAATCATGGTATTCCAAAGAATTCAGGGTCACCTTCAGGGACTAGGTACAATAAGATTCAACCATGTATGTAGAAAGGCCAACAAACTGGTGGTTATAATCACAAACCAAGTCATGAGCTATAATGAATGAAGAGTTTCAATGGGGTGGCAGGTAGTGCCTCAAGGTAGTCTTAAAATACTCTGTCACAACCAAGTGGAAGAGGATAGAGAAGTGTATCAAAACAAAGATATAGAAGCAAGGTCTCTATGATTTGGTCACTGTATATGTCACGAATTTTGGTCAGACAGGTCTTTGGTGAGAGGCAAGCCTCGGTTAGCCTAGGCAGCATGGGTAATTTCAACTTCAGAAATCTCAGGTGTTTGGTGGATGGGTTTCTCAGTTTAGTGGGTGGCCGCATAGAGGGAAGAATCAACACTAATTTTAGTTTCAGGTTCAAGAATGTGGGCAAGAAGACGAAGGATGGGGTTCCAGTCCTTCTCAGCAGCCGTATTACACCTTATTCCCCTCTTTGGGAGACAAAACCACTCACCAAGTGGTATTGGATTGATCTCTCCCCTCTCAACCAGGAAGCAGTTTTCGCGATTTGGGAGCGATCCCATACAACGTCTGACACATGGTGACGGTCGGGGATTGTAAACTTCCCTCATTACAAACTAAAGATCGGTATCCCGAACCAGCGTGATATATATGTCATCCATCAGATTTTAAGATATGGATCAATGATCAGGAATGATCGTGCAGTTTTGTGGGGTCAGCGGGTTAGGTACCGTTTGCCTTCTCATAGCAGAATTCTCCTCTGCCATCAGATTAAAAAAGAGGATTGAATGATCACTATTAAAGAGGCAGGTTTGGTGAGTGATGGTGTGGGTAATCGCATGGATTTTCATAAGTTTGTCCATTCTTTCAGCACTAATTTGGTTAGTAATCCAATGGTTTTGAAGGTTATATGTATTGGGTTGGGGGAATATGCCTTAGGCAGTTAGCACTCTTGTTCTGAGTCCACAGTGCCTGGTGGATGACTGTAAACTATGTTTAATATATTTGTCTTAATGATATAGAAGGAATGTCTCTTGCTTCAGCAAAAAAAAGATGATATTTTTCTTCTCACAAGGTGCCTATCTAATCTTCATAAGCAACTTATGCTTCTTAAGGATTTCTGCTCTACCATGGGTATGATTGTTAACACTCACAAAGAAAAGGTTGTGATTATTAAATCTAAGAAGGATATTTACACTAATTTTATGTATGACAATAGTAACTTGGAGGAAGTGCCTTCCTACAAGTACCTACGAATTGATAATCATCACAAGCTCAACTGGAACTATATCATTGAGAAAAGGATTAATGGGGAATCGAAAGCTTATTTTGGTCTTGAAAATAATTGTAAAACGGTAAACCTCATAATGTGGGATAGAAAGAACTTCCTCTTTGAAACTTTAGTCACTCGGGTTATCTTATATAGATGTAAGGTTTGGGGTTGTAGCATCTCTAAAGAATCCTTGAGAAATATTGAGCAAATCCATAAGCGTTTTATAACGTATAACCTCAAAATTAAAAGCAACATACCCTATCCTATTCTCCTTATAGAAGTGGGTCTTTCCCCTATCGAGAGCCTAGCTATGACTAGGTTTCTGTTGTACAAGCACAAACTCAATAACATAGGAGTCCATAGACTTCCTAAGCTAGCTTCAAATTCCAGCCCAAACCACCTAAGTCTCTAACAAGGTTGATATAAAGACACCGGGGCCTGGTTAAACCATTGAGAGATTGACAAGAATGTTGTATTGCAAAACATTAATAACATTAAAAATATTGTTACTTATAAGTTCAAAGAAAAAATGTGTTGTGAGAAAGATTTAGCAGTGAAAAGAAAATTAAGATATTATAAGGAGGTCATCAACCCCACCCTATAATATCAAAGGTATCTCTTTGTTTTAACTAATTCAAAGAAAAAAATTAATATAGCAAAGATTAGAATGAACTCTCATGAGCTCCATAGTGGAACAGTTCATTGGGCAATTCCTAAAACACCATGGATGGAAAGGTGTTGGAGATCAGATGCACAACAGAATTAAATCAAAAGACACAACAGATAAATCAAGCACATAAAGACATAGAAATTAACATGGCTCACCCAACCAATCTGGGCTACGTCCACACAACATAGGCATCGTCAATCTTATTAATCAAACAAGAGATTACATAATTAAATCCTTACAAAACTCTCACCCTCATAGCAAACAATCTGAATGGTTGCCTGTTATATAGCAAAGAGGATCTAACTGCCTCATAAATCCTCTCAACTCAAATTTAGGATGCATTAACTCCCTCCCAACAAACTGGAGTTAATCTAGCAACAAAATTTCTATTGTTGTCACCTATTGAGATTTTTGCCTATTTTACTCCAAACATAAAATCTCAACAATCTCCACCTTGACAACAATTAGCCTGATGCCCTGTTATTATTATTTTATCTTTTCTGCAAGCCAAGAGAAGCCAAACACCAGTGTATCTTCTCTAACAAAACTGGTTTCGTGAACATGTCTGCACAATTCTCCTTTGTATGCACCTTTTCAAGAGAGAATCCCCTTTCAGTGATAGCTTGTCTTACAAAATGGTACTTGATCAGTATATGCTTTGATTTACTATGATAGGCCGGATTCTTAGCCAAATGTATTGCACTTTGACAGTCTCAAAATAACTTGATGCTATAGTGCAACCTACCAAATTCACCAAACAAACCTTTCAACCAAATCGCTTCTTTGCAAGCATGAGAAGCAGCAATGTATTCTGCTTCAGTAGTGGATAAAGCAACAATGTTATGTAGCTTTGACATCCAGCTGATAGCTCCACCTGCAAGAGTAAAGACGTACCCTGAAGTTGACCTTCTCTTATCCAAATCACCTGAAAAATCGGAATCAACATATCTGCAAACAAATTCACTACTCTTATTGTAAGTAATACAATAACTACTTGTGCCTCTCAAATACCGAAGCACTCATTTCACTGCTGACTAGTGTTCTTTACCCGGATTTGCCATGTACCTGCTGACAACCCCAACTACATGTGAAATATCTGGTCGAGTACAAACCATAGCATACATTAAACACCCTACTACATTGGCATATGGAATTCGAGACATATAATCCTTTTCTTCATCTGTATTAGGACATAAACTCGAAGAAAGCTTAAAATGGGAAGCTAAAGGGACTGATACAGGCTTCACGTTATTCATACCAAACCTCAAAAGTATTTTCTCAATATACTTTTGTTGTGATAGCCATAGCTTACCATTGCTCCTGTCTCTGAAAATCTCCATGCCCAAAATATGTCTTGCTGCTCCTAGATCTTTCATATCAAATGTCCTTGCCATCTGAGCCTTCAACCTATTAATTTCTTCTATGCTTTTGCTTGCTAAAAGCATATAGTCAACATACAATACCAAGATAATGAATATGCCACTATTTAACTGTTTAAAATAAACACAATGATCATATTCACTTCTAACATATTTTTGACTCAACATGAAAGAATCAAACTTCTTATACCACTGCCGAGGTGACCGCTTCAGGCCATATAATGACTTCTTGAGCCTGCAGACAAATTTCTCATTGCGATGCTGAACAAACCTTTCCGTTTGTTCCATATATATTTCCTCATATAAGTCACCATGTAGAAATTCAGTCTTAACATCTAAATGTTGCAACTCTAAATCAAGCAAAGCCACTAATGCTAACACTATTCTAATTGAAACAATTTTAACCACTGGTGAAAAAATCTCATGAAACTCAATACCGGCTTTCTGAGAAAACCCTTTTGCAACCAGTCGTGCTTTGTACCTGTCTTCCGTATCATTCACACCCCGTTTTAGCTTGAAGACCCATTTACACCCCACAGTTTTCCTGCCTTTCGGAAGCTCAACCAGATCCCATGTGCTGTTCTTACTCAAGGCCATCATTTCGTCCTTCATAGCTGCTTTCCACTTGTTACTTTTCGAACCTTCTATTGCTTCCTGATATCACAAAGGTTCATCGTCATTAGCAATAAATGCAACTGAAGTAACATAATCATCATACCTTCTCGGTGGCCATTTGATTCTTGTCGACCTCCTTAAGGATGTTTCTGGTGCTTCCTCGATTGGCTGACTACCATCTGTAGGCACTTCTTGTCGATCAATATCTGAGACCTGTTCATGATCTAAACCTGAACCCTATTCATGTTCTGATTCTGAAACCTGTTCATGACTAGTATCTAAACTATGGTCATCATGGCTATCATTAGAAATACTATCAAACTTAATGTGCTGAAAGTCAGATACATCATCCTGTTTCAATCTAGTATCTACATCTAACTGTACGAGAGAGTATTCATTAAACTTTACATCTTTGTGGATGATGATTTTGCGGGTTGTAGGATCCCACAATCTATATCCCTTTGTTCCAACACCATACCCACAGAGATATACCTTTTAGACTTTGGATCTAACTTAGTTTGCTGATGTTTAGGCACTAGAGCATATGCGTCACAACCAAACACTCTGAGTTTAGAATATTCACAAGGGTGTCCTTTCCATACCTCTTGCAGAATCTTGCAGTCTATGGCCATCGATGGAGATCGGTTTATCACATAACAAGCTGTTGCCACCGCTTCCATCCACAACTCCTTTTGCAACCCGGCATTACTTAGCATACTTCTTGCTCTCTCGAGAAGAGTCCTATTCATGCATTCAACAACTCCATTTCGTTGAGGAGTATAAATCGTGGTCTTATGTCTCTCGATCCCTGCATTCTTAAAACAGTTGTCAAATTCCTTCGAAGTAAACTCACCACCATTGTCAGTTCTTAAACATTTTATTGTTCTACCAGTGTTGTTTTCTACCAATGCTCTAAACTGCTTGAAAATTGAAAAAACATCAGACTTTCTTTTCAACATGTAGACCCAGACCTTCCTAGAAAAGTCATCAATGAATGATAAAAAATAATATGAACCACCATATGAGGTTTTAGGGGTTGGTCCCCAAACATCTGAATGGATATAATCAAGTATGCCTTTACTAGTATGTTTGCCTGTTTTAAACTTTTGTTTACTTTGTTTTCCAAACAGAGAATGCTTACAGAAATCTAACTTTCCAGACTTTAGATTTGGAAGTAACTTGCGATCAGCCAAAATCTTCAACCCTCTTTCACTCA